>DWTO01000729.1:0-19218 GCA_018244755.1 Jemadia pseudognetus | reverse complement strand
GACCTCCTGATCGTCAGTCGCACTTACAACCAACACGACCAACGAGGCAGGCATAGGCATAAAAAAATTACTAAAATTTTAAATTTCATTACTTACGAAAGAAACATTTGTTCTTCATGTCATATGTGACATCCTAGCTTCCAACATATTTCAACAGATATATAGTCGATAATGAAGCGACATTGGACGGCACTGATTATTGAGTGTTTGTCGTTGTCGCTCGTTGTTGGTAATAAAGTATTACTGGATGTTTATATGTCATAAACTACGTCTTTTGTTGTTCTACTACATAGGTACTCGTATGTTGTCTAACAGTAATCTCGTGACCTCTTCTGAGAACTTGTGGGGTTTTGAAACTTCTAGCAATCTCATTAGGTAACTACTGCAAACTTAAGTTTTACTAGAGTAACATAATATAAACCTACATTAATTGTTTACCCTTTTACAAGAGGTCACGTAATCACATTATAGGCAAATTAAAAATGTACTATTACTACGAGGATTGAATGTATGTTGTGCTGTTACGTTGAACAAATAGTATGATACTCCATTTTCAGACTATTTACATTTAATTACCGGACAACCGCAATACGCAATTCTACGGATTGCGTATTGTTGATTGTTTTTAAATATTAAAATTTTTCGGTATTGATTAATAAAATATGCAAGGCAATAATTGTGTTGGTACATTATATAAATTAGTTAATTTTATGCTAATGAAATTATGCTGAAGACGAAACATTTATTTGTTGCCTGCAGGCGGTCATGATGGCTCTCATACCATAGTGTATTTAGATATTAAAATTGACTTCTTGTACGATTATATTTGTTTCATTTGTAATTTTAATATATAAATAAAATGGGTCATATGACAATGTAAAAACACTAATAAATAAATTAAGCGATCATACAAAATACACTGTCTTGTATCTTAAAAAAAGATGACAAACCTAATTGTAAGAATTCTTTATTCAAGTGATATATTATATTACTATTGTACTCGTAGAAACGATACCAGGCATTCAACTAAATAAGACATTAATGGTTGTTCGTTTACTAACAAAAGAAGCTTAGACTTATTCCGTTTGTGGCTTGCCGAACATTTATGGCCTCACTAAAAGCGTGTCAGAGTTAAACGAATAAATATTCCCTCCTATAAACATACTGTTTTAGATTATGTAAAATAAATAAATAGAATTATATATAAGGATAACTTGAATAGTTAATATTAAATAGTTCCTGATATGTAATTTGTGTTAGGGACTGATGTGTTTTAATGAAATATTCATAAATTTCAATTACAAAGCTAGAATTGACTGGTTCTTTTGTTTTACTTTGGTATGGATTTCTTGCAGTCTGGCTGCGTGTACCAAGTGCGACCCCAAGTTTTCTTAATGACTGTCCAATGTGTTAGATACGCACTTGTTAATGCATTTACTGTTGAACATGACAAATGAACCGTTTATTTCAGTCACGTCACGAATTATATAGAGTGAATAATTGAATAACCTCTGCACTATAGTAATAAATTTCCTACGTGTGCGGACAATGGCCATTGAGGACGAGTTTAGGCTGCAAATTAAAAAGTTTCAAATGGTCGTGTACAGAGCCTGTCGACTGTTATTGTACTTTAAACATAAGGCTTTTAAGTCTAGTTTGTCTGTAAGTGATAACCAGACAATATATGAATAGACACTTACTTGGCAAGAGTCCTACATCAGAAGCTGTATTTCGCTTTTCATCAGATGAAATTACAGTCAAACGCGAGCCTACTGCGAAATAATAATAAGAACTAAATACGTACGCATATTGCAAGTGGGTACACCTAGGCGACAGTGACCTTGCTAAAGCAGTTCTTGTTTTTACTACAACAATAAGGCTCGCATGACTGCACTTCTGAATGTTAAGCGTTTTGCATGGCTAGCTATTAATAGACCCTATGCAAAAGTAGACGAAGTCTGTCCTGTCCCTTTTATATAAAATGTCGTGTTTGCAACATTTCAATTGGTAAGCAGAATCCTTTACCGTATGGCCCCAAGAAATCTTTTAAACAAACACGCAATTTTAAAGTAATGAATAGTAATAATAATAAAGTATAATGTTAATTTATTTTTCTTCAGTTTTGATAGTTTGTTTGCCACATACTGTAGGTAGAGTACCGTTATACCGAAGTGGTGAGATGTTTCTACGACGTCGCCACTATGTTTGTCTGAGTATAGGGCTAGCAGTCTACTCCAATCGCCGAGCAGTGAGACAGACTACAGGCGGAAGCTGGATGCGGCAAGACGAGAACTAGGCGCAATGGCGCTCTTTGGAGGAAGCCTATGTCCAGTAGTGGACCGAGATAGGATGATGACTGACGCAACATTAAATTCACGGTTTCAGTCTTAACAAAGATAGACTACAATAATTTGTACGATAATTAGGTAGTACCTACTCAGCAAGTTACTAGTTAATTTATTTCGCTGAACGACGCACGATAATTTACGAACACTCAAGTTTTGGCCCGGGCGAAAGTTTCAGCCGTTCTTTTGTCGAAACCGAAACTAATGCCGAAAGTAGATTTTTTAACCGAAACTTGCCGAAACCGAACTTTCGATCGGTCACTGCAAACCACACATGTAAAGCGCGGTGTGATTTATTTTGGCCCTATTATTCATCCATTTATTTATAAAATATGTACGTACAACGTTACAATATATGCTCTCTTCATATATGATATATTCTGATGAAATTTTGTTATAGCCGATATAATAAATTTAGATGTACCTACATTTTAACTTAAGTTAAGTATATATCATCGTTTGTAATCGTCAGTCTTAAAACGAGTTGCCTCTTTGTTGTTAGATGAATGGGCCAGTACGTAGAGTCGGGTTCGCTCGAACTAAAATAATACTGTACGAGAGAACAAGTAAATAAAGCGTAATCTGCATTGAAAGCGATGTCTAAAATAAGGCTCTTTGTTTTGGCCTCAGCTGCATTTGATTACAACCCCTAAGTGGTCTTATATCACATGGTACATTTTAAGATATTCAACAAAAAATGACTTCAGTCAAAAACTCACCAACACGCTCGTATATACCTACAATATATCATGTGCCTATGTAAAAATGACCTTATTTCGATTTGGAAAATTTGGAACGAAATTATGAATATAGTCATTAGTCACTCCGCAACTGTGCATTTTCAATGCTATTTTTAGATTCATTTGCTTTAAGTACACGATATTGACATACTTTATGAACAACTCTGATGTTCAAGGCAAAGAAATGCTTTTGGCACTCGGTATAATTGCATAATGAATAAAAATCAGATACGAAAAGTCATTGAAAATCGTTCTATAATTTCACGAACCCTAAAAATAGGTACAACTAGTTCTGAAACCATTGGCGGTTATTTTTAGATATCTGTTTTTACCGCCAAACACTCGTTCTCTTCAACATTGCCACTTCAAAGAATTTTATGTGTGCTTCAAATACGTATTTAATGTTTACATTAAAGAGTCATATTTGTAAATAAAGGGAATAGTTAAAACCATCAATGTTTATTTGTGACACATATAGAGAACTGGCATTATAATTAACTGATTAAAATATCAGGTCATAATGAATTGTATACTATTTATATTTATAATAATTGAGTGTAGATCATACTTATACATATTCTCATAGTACAATTGAAATGTTATTCAGCTATCCAATATCTGAACACGGTCGAGTACGTATGGCAAGAAAGACGTAAGACGTTAAAAGATTTCATTAAAAAGCCAAACTTGCGTGTTGTAATTTATTCGTTTCTGTACTGTACATCAAACTTGCGCTTTCTGTAATAGAAAACACCCTAGGCACATACTTTTCCTTTACTAAAGAATGTCGTTTATCAAAAATACTAAAAGAGTTATGGGCGAAAGAAAAGTTGTTTCCATTTGAGTATATATTTTTTATAAATGCCTATATTTTTCTTAGCGTTGTTTTCTCATTTTCTGTTTTCCTTTTCGCCTAGCTTATGTTTGAGATAAATAAGCCCATACGACTATACATAAAGTTTTTTCTCTGCTTGGTGATAGCTTACTTCTTTTTCAACGTTTTTGTGTTCAAATGGAATTACTTATGTACATAATACTCGTAAGTGTTTGTTCGTACTCACTATATTAGATATTATTGACTACTTCGACAGGTCCTGAGTTCGATATCTGGATCGAGCAGAATGGGGTATTTCTAACTTGACGTTCCCAATAGTAGTTCGGAGTTTGAATTTGTGCTCGAGGTATGGCAATAGGCTTACCTCCTATTCCATGGCGGAATTTAAACAAAACTGTTGAAACGTGGGAGAATACTACACTCCTCTGATACCGCTTCGCGGCGATACAGGCGTGATGTTCAGTTTATTTTTGTTACTATCTTTAAAAGTATAAATGTAATTATGCAAAAAATACGTCAAAAAGAAAGTAGTAAATACGTAAATGAAGAAAATACGCCATAAAAAGTGTCAAGACGAGGTTCTAACTTCACAGGTTGTCCACTTGGGTCACGCCTGCAACTAAACATATTTTTTATGTGTTCAGTAAAACGTTTTTGTGCTAGTTTTTAAACTGGGGATTGAAATATTTTTTCCTTACTCATTTCATTTACATTTCAGTTACTCTAGTCTTCTGAAACTTAGAAGAGTAATAAAGATTAATGTTTAAAAATCACTGGATAAATGAATAAATGTATGTAAACATACCCCATATGTAAGATGATATATTAGAAAAGAGAACGGAAAACAAAGAGTAATTCCCACGGAAACATTTAGGACACTATGATAAATAGATCAGCCGTATTTCTTATAACTTAAAAAATATATAACATTAACAAAAGGGCTGAGTTGTTAACATAGGTTGTACAAGAACCACGTACAGTAAACACGGTTTCGAAGTTTAGACCCGACAGGCTTAAATAGAATTACCTCAAATTAGCAAATTAGTTAAGTGACCAAAGGCTATTGGGAAGGTACCTTGAACGCGTATTCGTCGTACCTACTGCTAACATTTAGATAACTCTAAAGATCGTGCATTTGTCACAAGTATCACCTATAACGATGTTTTATTTTGCTTTTTATCCATTGCTAAGTATATAAGCAATTTTTTGAGATCTCGAAAGGAGATCAGTACTTTGCCCGCATGGTACGTGACATGATTTAAATTTGCTAGTGATTATGAGGTTGTATGTCCCGAGATTGCGTAGTAAATGCTGAACTACGTTACGTTACTGATTCAGTACGGCGCCAACGCTGAGATAGATATCACGTGTACGTGGTTAGAGCGATTCGATGTTTTCGTGCACTTCGCGAGTGTATGTGGGATGATATTCATTTATTTTATTAATAGTATAAGAGTGTTTGTGTAGTCGAAGTGCACATTGAATCGGAATTGCAAAATTGACATTGATCCTTCCTTGGATTTAATACACATATTTCTTTCTGAAAAGGTAAGGTTAACAGTTGTTTGAAGGTTAAATTGTACGCGAAAATAACAACATTATTGTGACTACAAGCTAGATCTTTGAATTCGCAAAAACAAAATGTTCATCAAGTACTTATATTTTATTGGTACAAAAATATAATACATATAACATACCTGTGCGCGTTGTGTATACCGATATGACATTATTTGATATGTTACTCATTGAATAATTTATTATGATTAATATCATACGACAATTTAGCAACGCTTGTTTTTACATATGCAACTAATTTTGATAAACAAATTTAATCGTGGTTGAATTCAATGTTAACCCATAAAGTAATTCTTGGTACATTATAATTATGTAAGTCAAGATTTTTTGTATCATTGTATCCATATAAAAAATATAAATATATGCTCTTTAAAACGCACACGCATATGATAATACATATAAATAGCATCATAATACTGGAAGTACACAGCCCCAGATGCCACTTGTTAGTTTCGATATATTTTCCGATGCTTCGATTACCAGGATTTAATTACATGTTTTATTACATGCAGCAGATGGACTGCGAGCATATTATCATTGTTATCGTATGACAGGCGTTGCCAAAAGAGCCCCCAATAAGTGGCCTGCTTCGAAGGTCCGTTACACACTTTTTTATTCAGCCACATTTGGACGTCCGGTATTTATATGCTAAAACTAAGGACAAGTCATCTACCGGCCAGAATTATCTACGTATTATGGTAATTGACCCGGAACTTAAAGATGACCTATCACGATTAAATTAACTTCTACAGACAAATAAAACAATATTTTATAGCGTTATCAATGTTTGTCACTTGGTTGACTTGTTGTCCTGACAATTAAAACATTAATATATAAAACCTGTTGTCCTGAGAAATAAAATATCACTTTAAAAACCTACAAAACTATCGCCATATTGAATTTGATAAAAGTTTTATTTTTGTTATTTATTTTAGTTAACGTTTTATGTTAGTTTATTTTAAAGTTCTATTTTAGTTATTTTAACATGAACACGTAACAGACAAATAGGTTTACTTTGGAATTTTTAATATTGTCATCATCAACTGTTTCATTGTGTCGGTGATGAAGTGTTCCCAATCAGACATTTGTAACATCAGTAACGATTATTCCCATATTATTATTACTGAATCATCATGCCAGGTTTCTTATAGGATACGCAGAGAACATAGATTTCCTAATATTTCTATATTTTAACACATACCTTATTATAAGGAAAACTCAAAATGTTGACGGACTGATATTTAAATCACTAGAATATTATAAAATAAATTCACACATATCTTGTGACCTTGCGTGTGACTCGTGCCAGCCGTATGGCGCACGCAAAGTTAGGGCTGAGAGAAGATTATATCGTATACGTGAATAGTCGAATACATTATCGTCAAAAATAAAATGTAATGTAAAAGGATTTATTAAAGACGAAACCAAAACTTTTGTGTCTCAATGGACTCTTGTTTGTAAATATCTCGTAAGTTTTCTCTCAGTTCTTAATATACCTGCACTTCATGTATCAAGGAATGTTTTAATATTTACTGTGATATACTATCTATAAAATATGTCATAAACATTATTAATATCTACCATATGGCATTGACTCGTATGCCAAAAATGTATTGTGCATATTGTAGGTATTTGACTAAGATAATTTAATTAAGAATTATACATGTATAATGCCAATAAATATTTAAATATCATTCCAATTCAGTTAAGTTCATTAAATACTGTCCGTTTCCTAGTTTCTATTCTGCATTTTCAAATAAGGAAAAGGGACTCGAAAAAAATTTGAGTTGCTTCAAGAGTAGAGTGTATGGTCCATAATTTCACACAGCCACCTCTTTTCTCGCAGTAGGCTTACTGTTAGCAGCCCTAGAGACGCGTGAGTCATATAAACATTACTACGCGATTGCTAATAACTACTGAATATTATACAAATCATTTATTACTTAGGGTCTGCTTATTGAATAATCCTATACGTTCTCTAGCCATGTAATACATCAACTTAAAACACCGTTGTGCCTTTATGTTGTTAAATGTTTATGTATAAATAGAGTTTGCTATGAATACATACGAATTTCAAAAAAATATTAATGGACTTATAAATATTACAAATCAAAAATATAATACGTACTCACTTGTAACGTAGTTATAAAATTTAATAATTGACTGTTAATAATTCTGCGGGTAACTATTACATTAATTAAAATAATATTCAAACAGTCCAAAAGAGTCGCGGTATCAATGAATTGAATTGTAACACAATAGTCGTATTGTGCCACTCCACGCTGCCACGAACTAATCAATGCCACATTAATATGCAATGGCTACATGTGATTAAATAATGTTTAGCACAAAACAATGAAAAACGTCAAGTGGAACGAATATATTTGAATATATAATGTTTAACTATTGAACGGCTTACTCACCTGATGCAGGTTTCTTAAGATTCCACTGGCACGTTGCAGTTGGCGGCAGTCTGTCCTATATAGCGTGACAATTAGTAATATCAAATCAACTATGTTTGCAATTCTAATTTTAATTATCATCTCATTATCATCTCATTTTTGTAATAATAGTAGGTATGCAGTTTTACATGTTATAGTAAACACGACAGATCCTTCTATAAACATAAGTTTTGAACAATTACAGATATTGGTGGTCAGAAACCAAGTTCTGGAGCAAAAAGTGGAGACGGACGCTGACTTTATGTGATGCGCGTTCAGGTAATGCCACTTCTCATGTGGGCATTGACGCATTCCACATACGAAGTACTAGTCATGTAGGGATACGTACACGTCCCAGGTACATAATTAAATATGAAATCTGGAGAACATCTGTCTCTGAACAATAAAGTGGAATATAGAGAGAAACAACCAATAATAGTCCATGTTAAAGACAATAACATCACGAGAGTGGTTTTAAAAAAAAAGACAACAGCTACAAGTATAAAAGGGCTATTATTTAAAGAACATAATCGATAACATATTTTATGTTTGTAAATACTGTTTAAAATAATGTTTATTTTATAATTACACTACTTTGATAATTATATTGAATTTAACAAGACTTGTTGTGTTTGTTTATCTTTTGCACGTATAAATTTCGGTGGTTAGATTATACCTACGTCAGGTTTTACGTCGAAAAATTAATTTGAAAATGTAGTAATTATTGAAAAAGCTAGCTAGTGTAACATAATGAAATATATAATAAATCCATACTCTACGGAGCCTTTATCCCAAAACTCATTGGAATGTTCTTCAATAAGTTCACGGAAGGTCATTAGAAAACGTTTTGTTGAAAGTTGCGCGAACCTCATTATAATAATATGTTATGTTATCGTATGTGTAATATATTTGAAATAAGTGCGGAAGACGTTAAAACTGATGTTACCTTGGAGATACGTAAAATTTTATATGACCAGTTGTAACTCAGGGTCTACTGAAAATGGTCCTATAAAATTTAATTCATGTATTGGAAGTATATGTGCACCCATTCTTATTACCGAATTATCATTAATGGTTATAAGAGCGACAACTTGGCTGTAGAGAACAGTACCATACTATTGTTCAAGCAATCTAAATTTAAAATGTAAATGTTACTATACGCCGTGGTTATCCCGCCGAATCATAAATTGAAATAGAATCCAATAAAAAAGATTTGGTTGTAAGCTGCTTTTATTCTGACTGATAGTAATTGGACACAACATGTGACCAAGGTTCGATTAAAAAAGAACCCGGGAACTACATATTTTGTTATCATATTTGTAAAACTATTAAGATAATTAAAAACCTAAAGATCGGGTAGTCATGAGTCCCAGATAGCGATTTGAGTTAAGACTGTGGTAACCACTGACATGAATATTCATTGAAGATAAAAATGTAATAATCATTGAAGCGGTTTCTACTTATATCTAAAGTTGTAATTAAACAGGTTCTTCAGTAAATTTCAATGCTCTGATGTTAGTATTCAACTAAAGTTTACCCGTTATCTGTTGTTAGATTAGTTTGTAGATAAATTAGTTAGATTAGTAGATTACAATGTTAGATTCTGATTTTAATTTCGGTCTGCTGAAACGTCCGCAATTCTGTCATTTGGATGTGAAATATTTGAAAATAACGTGGAGTGGAAAGGTAAATAACAAAAGTACACTATCTACAATTCTAAATCTGAACAAACATGACCATGAATATTTCAGGAACGTTCCGCTCAGAATGTGCAGGCATATGGAGAATGTAATACATACGTATGTTACAAGATTAATATTATGAAGCACATTTATTTTTCACTGTTAATCCTTGCCGACGAGTACTTTAAAAGTGTTATATTAAATATTTTTATCACCGAGTCAAAAATGGAGTTTTAGCATAAGAATTTAGGCATTTTACTTACTATATAAGTTGCTTTATATTCATCCATTAGTTCAGAGATACTTAAGTCTAACAATTTGCAAAGTTGATAAGAACACCATTAACTATAAATTGTATATTTGTGACGTTTCTTAACGTATGTATGTATATTGTAGTAAGTATTTACAGTAGTGGTAAAAAAGACATGCAAATAACGAGTAAAACTTTTTGTATGTTTTAATACAGTTTATTGTTAAAAACTATTTTATTCTATACTAAATTCAGTTTGCCTTCCAGTGCAAATTTGATATGGCATCATAATTAAATATTTCTTATTACAATAGTTGACAGATGGATTTAAAAAGAAATTCTGAAATGAGGGAATTATGATTTATTTAGATTTACAATTTTAGTTTTCGTGTCAGCAAGATAAATGGTTTAAGTCGACTGTTTGGAACAAAACATAAGTGCATTTACTGCGCACATTCAATAAGGAAAAACTTATGGAAACTTTTCATGTCTACTCGTATATAAGAGGAATTGCTTTAGTATTTTATTCACTCTTACCGAGTTATGTATAGTAAACGTAATAACAAGGCTAACATCACGCCTATAATCCCCGAAGAGATAGACAGAGATGTGTAGTACACTCCCACGTTTCACCAGTTACGTTTACGTCTCACCATGGAATAGGGGGTGAGCCTATTGCCATTCACCGGGCACAAATCCAGACTCCGAACCTCTACTACAAAAACAACTAGAACATTCCAAATTAAACGAGTATTTGTAAATTATATCTGTAATACCTGTTTGTGAAAAAATATTCTTTAATGGAGAGATGTATACTTCAAGTTTGGCTCTCATTGCCACTGTTTAGGGTATAGCAATAAAAGGTAATTTTCACCCCAGGACACTTCGAAACCGTCAATTTACAATATACAACAATATACAATTACAATATAAATAACAATATACAATTTACAACAGTCTGTTGGTCAATCTGTCATTGAATTACGACAATATCAATTAGATTGACTGCCTCCTCGGTCGAGTGGTTGCGCGTCTGCTAAGCGATAGGTTCTGGGGTCGTGTCCCGGGTTGGTTTCTTTAGGTTTTTCTACCTTGAAATTCTTAGTAGTAGAAATCTGTCTAGACAGCTAAATGCCTTTGCTGACCCAGGGCGGTACGAGAAGCCGTGCCCAACCGCAACCCGCCCGCAACCCGCGTTCCCAGTGTGGGGATTATTCGCATAGCCCCACCAGCAAGCCCTGTAGTCCAACCCTGGACTGCAATAGGATGATGATCATGATGATAAATATTTATATATATATGAACATTGTTGACATTAGCTAACTAATAAATTATTACTAATCGTATATTTGTAGATACATAGTACACACGGCATCAGTACGCCAAACTATGTGTGTTGCAAACTTTCGTCAATTTTCGTGATGAGGTGGTTCTCGACAGTGAAATACACAATGTGGCTTGTAGTAATTCCCCACTTCGAGCTATTCGTCTAATCTTGAAACTGAAAACTAAAGGCAACTTAATCAATTTTGTACCAACTTCCTCCATGAATGTTCATAATAACGTTTGATGACATCCAAGTTTAGCAGTTCGGCGGAACTTTATCGCCGCTTGATTACTATCCACAGTTATTTGTATCAAAAAGGAGAGTCGCGGATATTTCAGTCCCAAATAATTCACAGAATTCGCACTGGTTTGCATGAAGTCAATTTAACCAAATTAAATAGGTTGTTTGAATAATAAATTACTGATATATTATGACACATTCTGCACCGAAATGTGCGAACGATAAATGTACAATTTTAATTTAAATTTTTGTTACTTATCTTGAAAGATGTATATACAAAGCGCTACCAAATAAGTAGGTATAAAAATACTAACATATAACTTAATTTTAAACGATGTCGTGTAAGACTCCTGTTGGACTAGGACGGGCCAAATTATTAAAAATAATTTATCACAGGCAGAATATCTTGGCACCAAAAAATTAGGAGAACCAACTCCAAATAACATGGGAATGGGCGATAAAGACGAAGATTCTATACCTTGTGTTGTGTTGGGATATAATAACGGTGATGCTGATACTTAAAATTTATAAGTACACGCAGTACTTTGCGCAAGTTTAATAACTGGAGGACTTTCAAACATTAACTCAACTTTCAATGTCCATAATTATGTCATACGACGACGGGCTTTTGAAACTGCGAAACTCCTTCGTAGAATATATTATCTTCAATTGCTTTGTTTCTGCTCCTTTAATTGCGATGAAATTATGACAGTTATATTTTAGTACTTGAATTAGGTGTACATATAACATAACCAAATAACTATTTTCGTGTCACAAGCTCCGTTAAGGACAATTCCTAATGAAGTCTTCGCACGTCGCCTTTGAATGTTCAGCCTCTCAATTTCAGCGTGACAATCGAGCTTGCTCGGAGAATTTGTAGTTTCATGTACGTGGCATACATCGACGCTTTACGTAGTAATACAGCCTCAATACTCACGCAATGATAGATTTCATTAGAAGCTAGGAATAGTTACACGGATACTAATAATATCTTAGTAACTAGTTTAAGAGCAATGACCGTCCAGTGCCTTAGAATTCTAGCGAGTGCTCCAGAATTTTGAGATTTTGAATACCATGCGGGGATTCGAGCGAATGAGAGACGTTTAAGTCATTTCAATAATAAACTTAAGATAATTACAACTCATAAGCATTATATTCATACCTTCCTAAAAAAATTAACCTAGCTTTGTTCGAAAATTGCAATGTATTTTTAATAAACTTATTTTAATTACGTTTTTATTAATTTCTCTCTTGGTTTTTCGTACTGACAATAAAAAATGATTTTTCCGAAAAAAAATCAATAAGTATCGTGCTATCACAAGATTTATTACATTTAAAAAAATCATTTTTTATGTAAGTAATTTTGGGGAAATATACAATTACTTGAATAAGTCTATGTCTGAAAACAATGAAGTCAAAATAGTATTACTTGTATTTTCTGGTAGGTTTTGATCTGGTCTATCATCACTATTCCTTTGAGCCAGTAGTCGAAAGTATCATAAGTCAACCAAAAGTCAATTCGTATAGTTAGGCAGACGCAGCTGGAGAACTCCTATTTTATTCTATGAAGTGATACGTCACAGTTACTATACATACATACTTATTTATATTTTCTGGAGAATAGCTCTGACGCGAACATCAATGTGACTTGAATATAATTATTAGCTATAAGAGTACAATTCACATTCGTCATCAACACTTCTGTGACTTTACTGGTGGACATGGGCCTCTACTAAGATTAAGAAGAAATGAGACGGTAAGCTACCATGATAGTCGTGTAAGTTGGGAAACACCAATTGCCTCGGAGATCATTATGGAGAAGTCCAACATATATAAATTTTCTCACATTTTCCTCCATCATAAAGTAAATGCACGTAACTTTGAAAAAAAAAACAAATGCTAGTATCCTGATCCTAATCCTAATCCTGAACCATCGTAGCAGGAAGATATAGTCTAAATCAATAGGCTATCACAGTAGAGTATCACACGAATAACATTTTCTTTACATTTATTGTAACCGAACCTTTTATTACCCAATTCTCCAAGTATTAACAGAAATGTCGCCATCTTAAATAATTTTAGGGTTTCATTAAAGGTTACGACGAATGGAGCCGTCGTCGTTATCCGGCATGCGTGTAAGAGTACCTCCTGTGTTCGTCTTCGTATTCGTTCGTACATTTATGGCTTCATTCAAATGTCTCCAGAGAAAATTAGCTACATTCAATAGGAATGTCGTACCTACATGAAAATGAGTATCGGAAATAGGAAAAATGTATCACATGAATACTACATAAATTACGTTATATAAAATGTAACATAATCGTATCATTACGTCTGTAATCCCCGAAGAGGTAGACAGAGTGTAGTACACTCCCACGTTTCGCCAGTTACGTTTACGTCCCACTATGGTGATCAAAGTAGTTGCTGTACTGCATTTGGTGAAAGTCTTCAGTAAGATTTACGATTCCATATTAACGTAAGATATAAGTACTGTTTAACATTACAAGTAAAACGAATGTACCTATAGGTTAACTTCGTTACGAGCTCTTCGAGTATAAAGTATTTGATCTCGTTTTCGGGAAAACCGTTTCTCGTCGGGCACTACAATTTCAATCAAGAACAATGGAATTGAATTCTATTAGTTCTGGTTCAATTCAACTATAGTTGGCAGAAATTTATTGAAATACACCTGTTTATATAAATTAATATGAACAATATTATAATATTAATGCATGACCATTAGGATATAGACGCTGTCGTGGATTACTATAGTCCAAACAAAAAAGCGTGTATTATTAAAACAGAAATCTGACCTGTTGAAATTCGTACCTAAGAACTGGTTTTTTAATATGTTAGTTTAAACGGTAGGTGTTGTTTGCACTATCAGTTAGTTGAGCAAATTCAAGCGTAAAATTGACGGTAAACTATATATTTATTCCAGATGTCTATTGGTCTAACCAGAAATATTTACTTAAGCAGCACTCGTGCAGACGGAAAATTAACAGATCAACACTGTTTGTGAGACGACCTAGTTTGTTGAGTAGATCCTCAGTGACATCCATATAGCGCTAGAAACCCTAATCGGTAATGGAAAAATAAATATTAACATCTCAATGAAATGAACCTATTTTATAATAAGAAGTTCTTAAGCTAGTTATCAGATGTCAGCACCGCAGTTAGGACCTGATAAAGATATCTACTTACCTGTATTAATGCGAATAAAGCCACTTTCTATAGGGTGGACAAAAGAAATGTCCTACTGACAATTGGCTGCCATTTATTTACAATTGAAAAAAAGGCATCTATTTTCACACAAAGTTTATTTGAAGGAGCGAAAAATGTCAAGCGCCATAAAACGATTACAAAGGTACATCGATTGTGGAAACAGGCATAATATAACGGATGCAATCTATTCAACTTAATGTCATTAAATTCAAATCATCAAATAAACTTTTTGTTAAAACGGAATCCATTTTCTGTTTACCTTTTATCAAAATGGTAATCAGTTTACACTACGACATTACTTTTGCTCTACCTTATATCTGTAAATGCCAAGATCTCTGATAAATCATTACCTACATCTGATTTTGGAGCCATTGAGTAAAACTCACGAATCCAAGTAAAAATATAAATTGACTTCTTCATTCGACGTTGAATATGTTAATAGCACATAAATCACGTTCACGAAGTATTCGGAGGAGGCCACTAACCATGTACAATCGCTTCCAATGGCCGTATAAGTCGCTACCCAAATAGATTTTCGAGTACTTGGTATTTACTCTGTTCATATTACGACGCCGTCCATTTAAACCTATTCGTCTCGGACACTACCCATATATGACATACAGGACAATTACGAATTTGAACTCATTAGTTACAGTATAAGGTTTGAAATCCAATGAATGCTGAATGTGTTTGAGTTCTTATTTTAACTTTTTATCGCAACTATACATGGAGCGCGTATTTTGTACGTAGGTTCGCTTAATTGCATCTGGTCAGCACACGTGCGAGTTACGAAAATAAACGAATGATGGTAAGCAGGGTTCCTTTCTATTGAGTTTTAAACAGCTTACAGTATATCCGCGTGGAAGTAGATCAGAATTTATATTGGCTCAATACTCCAACTACTTGGGTCTTAAAGTTTAAAAGAAAAGTGGAGGATATGAAACTACTCGTACATACATTAATATATGAGTTGGACTATCCTGTCATAAAATGCGTGGTTGAAACGAAGTGTTATCCATTCGCTTATTTTTCGGCGTCGATTGTAATATAATTAATGGCAATAGACTCACGCCCTCTCGGATACATACTCTTCGGGAAAACACAGGCGTGATTTTATTATATGTATGTTATAATAAATTCGAGGCTGTGTAAATCGTTTAATATAAGGCCAATCTGCGGACTGAGCCGATAACATTAGCCTCACGAGGATCAGCTCGGCTTCAGAGCCGGGTGGCAGCTAAATTAAATACACCTAATGGTAACTTCGGTATAGCAAATTCTCTGGAAAAGATCTGGATGCTGAAAGTCCTCACTTTAGTTCATCATAGTATATAATAATAATGATTTATTTAATCTCCAAAAACCATTCGGTACATTACTAAATACGTACAATGTTATAATAAAGCAGTAGGGAAGTAACATCCATAAGAGTAATATAGATACAGTTCCGAATTGTTAAAGTGTAATTTGTGTGAGATACTATACTATAGAGCACCAGATCATGGCAATTAAGAAATACAGAACAAATATTGCTTTATTATATGTTACGAAAATGTGTATATAGCGCCTGTTTTTGCGTGTATACTTATGCGCGCGTGACGAGTGCGCGACACAACTATCCAACTATCCCATCCTAATTTATATAATCTATACCTACTATCCTAA
Source organism: Jemadia pseudognetus (assembly GCA_018244755.1). NCBI lineage: Eukaryota > Metazoa > Arthropoda > Insecta > Lepidoptera > Hesperiidae > Jemadia > Jemadia pseudognetus. The sequence continues at coordinate 2,893 of DWTO01000729.1, read as the reverse complement.
TTTTCTTTCGTTGTAACTAAAGGTCGATGATTGCAATACTAGTTTAACCAAATGCGAGTACCAGATAAATCGTGTAATTCACTTCAGTCGTTCTATTGATTTACCAATTCCATTTAATACTTTGGAGCATCTATTCATTTGGGCACATTACAGATTATTACTTACTAAATATCTTGACAAATATCTTGACGGTCAAGTAATTAGTTGCTGCCACGGTAACGAAGAAAAAAGTATAACTCGGAGACACGCCAGGCACGTTTTGCATAATCTTGACAACAGCTTAGAGGAATAATACAATCTTCGCAGTGACTACAATATACTCACGACATGTATTGTCCCCGCCGGCGATCGTGAAGCTTCGCCTATCATTACGGCATTAGACAACAACACCTATGCAATCGTATATGGTCGCATTGGATCGCACCGAGAGAGGTCTCTAATTTCCCTTCATTCACTTTCTTAAGCTCAATTCGTCTTTCTAATTACATTAGCTGTAGTTGTTAAGATCCGTAGATACGAACTACGAAAGACGTACGAAGTACGGAAACCTACTATCTTTGGAATTTCGTACCTATTGATAAGATGAATTTACATTATTCAAGAGTGAAATTAACTTGTGCCCGGGATATAAATAATATAATCATTTTTGAAAATCCACTTCTTGATGATGATTGGTAAGTCTTGGATGTCAGAAAATATAGATTTTTTGTCTATAACGCCGTTATAATTTCGTGTATAGTTTAAGAGTATAGTAACAGTAAATGTTGTCATTCTTAAATTTTTGACACCCATTGGGGTAGTAACATGTTCAGGATACCGGGATATTTAACATTACACGTTATTTTGTTATAAAAATAATGTGACATAACTGATAACCAACCAAATTATATTTGAAACAGAATTTTGCCTAATTTAGTGGTTATGAGATGTCAACTAGCATTTTAGTTTCATATACTATTTCCTGTTATACAAAATAAGTAACGAATGAACTGTGTATATGCGCCTTAAAAGAAAACTCGATTTGATCACAGGATAGCATTTCAAGTTTTTATCGCTGCTACTGCTGTGGAATTGTCGTCATACAGAATTAATTAAGCTAATTCCGATAAGTCAGTTTTCGCATTTTATACCGTAACAAATATTAGCCTCGATTGCCTCGTTGATCGAGTGTTTGCCAACGTAACTCTTGATCAAGCGGCCCTGTGTTTAGGCCCTGAGATATTTGGGTCTAAGGTAATAATTAGGTAACGTAACAGTTAAACGTGCGAGTTTACTACGCTTCTCTGTCCACCTCTTCGATGATTACAGGCGTGTTACTTGTTTTACGAAAAAAACTGCATATTATTATTTTTCGTTGAACATTTTATGGAATGAGTCTACATAGGTTTAAAAAACTTTCTCATAATAAACATTACGGTTTCAGTTATGAGATACAAAGATTTGTAATTATTTGCTTACTTTACTATTCCCTTAGGGCTGCTACGACGGTATACTTGTTATTTATAATATATTTTATTATCTTATCAATATCTAAATGGATTTCCAAGAGTAAATCAATTAAGTAGTAAAGACGAAATTTACCATTAATTATGCGTCTAAATATTAATTACAATTTTAACAGATGAAATATGTTAAATAGATCGCCTTAATGGAATATGAATGACATCTTATTTTACGTTAAAGTTCTACAATTTGGAGTATTATAAGGTCTATTGATGGTTAAACATAAATAAAGATAAATGAAACAATTATCATGATAATATTTGTATTTTTGTAAATCGTGATTTGTGTAGTTATATAATCTATCCTCGCTGTGTACCTCGCAAGGGACCTGGCGTGAAGATATATATGTATGTACTAGTATGTCATTATATATGTATGTATGTCATTGTATATGTATGTATTATATTTCTAACTTATATACAAGATAGAAAAGCTTACGTGTTTATACTCTTTTTAGTAGCGGTGTTTTGGTTCCTTTCAATTACAATGAAATTAATCATGTTATTATCATTACATTATTATAATATTATCATTATCATTAAAAGTAGCATGGCAATGACACCGACAAACCTGAACGAATTATGCATTCGCAATTTTATTCCAAGCTATTAATTTATTTTCATATTACTATAGGGTTAGACATTCCGTTACGGTAACATTCAATTTCAGTATATGTATGATAATCATAGCGACTTCAAGAAGCTTCATTGGTCTGTTTTCCCCACTTTTATATTCTAATTATCCATATGTTCATTGCCTAATTCGTTTGTAGTTTGCTTACTACGTATAAAGCAGAAAAATATTACTCATAATGATAGGCTAAGTAGCATGCATCAATCATTATTTCGTAACAATTTTACGCCCTCCCAATTTGTTATGATCGCTACGAAGCTTTGATTAATTTCCTTTGTCGAGTCGCTCGGTGCCCGGGGGATGTCGCACGTCAACATCGCAACAGACAAGATGTGATGTAAACATAATTACTTTTAACAAAATTCATTTAACGTTCGAAGTGAACAAAATAGTAATAAATGATAAAAAATTTAATAATTAAAAAATATTTTATTAGTCATGGTCGCTATTACTTTGATTGTTTGCGCGGGTACGGAAAATACTTAGTATACCTAACTACTAAGCCCTGGTAACATCAAAAACATATACCTACTAGACGTGGTAAAATCCGGTTTACGCCAAGTCATGTTGTCCTTGATTGCTTCAGGAATTTTGCCTGGAGGATATTGTTTTTGCTGCTGCATATAAGGGGGTCAACTGGTTCAGTAAAGATGGCTGGCAATTCAAACCGGTGGACCGCCGTATAATGAATTATGTAGAACCGTCGAACACTGCAAAAATTTTCTAATTTAAATTTTCTAGTAGTGGTTCGGAGTCT
>DWTO01000728.1:0-19222 GCA_018244755.1 Jemadia pseudognetus | reverse complement strand
AATCTAGAAAATGCATGTTTTTCTTTGACTTTTTTCATTGACTATTAGGCGGTACGAAGTTCGCGGGTCAGCTAGTTTTATATACATACGATGTATCAAAAAAATTAAAACATACCCATACAAATCAAATAATACCTATTATTTAAACTTAGATGATGTTTAATGAATAAATTTGTAAAAATGCAAACATTCAGCGCAGGATTTTTTTTTACTCATATTTTTATTTATAATTTCTTGTCAAAAAAGTTTCAATTCCCTTGAGGTCTTAAATGTGTATGGACACTTAACTTTTTATTCCAACACAAATGAGTTGGTAGTTCGTTGACTAAAGTTAATGGAAATTCCCAAAGTAAAGTTTGGACGGCGGTCCTTGGAATAGTTCGCGAGGTCTTTGCGAACAAGGGGACCAAACTTTGTTGTGTTGAAATGTTAGAAATGCAAGTGCTGGAACTGTAAATTACATGTTTCATGAGGTGGTTGGCTACAATTCATTTCCGCCTCACCGGGCACTGATCTCTCTCTGCCATTGGATGTGGCTTACTGCTGACTATGCCAGAATTCCTTCAATGCGGACTGGTAAATATAGAAATTCGTAACCAACCCATTTGTTTGAAATTATTTAAATTTCGCTAATCTTTAATTGGGATTTATGATTTTTTTATCCTTAAGTTACACCCGTAGTGAATGTCCCAGCTTTCAGAGCTTGCGGCAAATCCCATTTTAAATATTAAATATTTCTTTTAAGGTTCTAAACGTTAATATTCATACATACATATCTTCACGCCAGGTCCCTTGCGGGATAGGCAGAGAGCACAGAGTGCCAAATATCTTTATACTTGCTGACCTGCCGCGCCTCCTTCACATTCGATTTCGTTAATATTCTATCGTACATTTTATTCCATCAAAATAGTTTTTAAAGATTTATTTAGGGTGTGTTACTTCTGACATCTATGTAGGTAATTGTAAAGATCTTTGCTAATCATTTTCGTATTTGGCGGAAACAAAAGTACCTAATGAAAACGTCCTTGTTGCAGTAGGTAAGTATGTACTACAATATTTAACTACTGTGAGTAGGTACCTACCGTGTTAAACAAGTCTCCTTACTAAATCTTCAAACACCGTGCCGCATCTGCGAAGAACTACTGATATGATTTTAGCTCAGTACCGGCTAAAATGTACATTAGTGTCTTTGAGCTACAATATTTTGATATATCTATACAACGAAAACTATTTACTCCTCGTAGAAAAATAAGACTCCATGCCTTAAGAAAACATTTTTATCAATGAATTTGATTACTTACTATGTAGTAGTAGGTACTACTAAAATAAAAAAAATTATTGGGCGTGCAGTAATAGTCTAGTAGTTTGAAATGCGGCCTCTCACTCCGGAGACCCGGGTGCAAATCCTGGGGAGCACCCTCTTTATAAAGTGTTTTAATTTTCAATATCACTTGCTATATCGGTATCTTAGAGTTTATAAAAAAATATTCTTTAAGGCGTGTGATGTCTGCCAACCCCCCAGCGCGGTGTAATATGGCCTTAAGACTTTCATTCTGAGAGGAGACCCATTTTCCAATTGTGGAAGGATAAAAGAGTCGGAATTAATCTTTCTTACTATCTTTTTAGTGACTACATAAAAACTAATAAAACCTCAAAAAGCAGTGTGGCCTTGGTATTGAGTATATTATTGATTTTAAATAGCGATAGGGTCACATTTCACCACAATTTCACTTGATGGTAAGCGTGATGTGTGGTAAGATATAGCTCGTTTAATTAGAAAATTGTGTGTTTAAGAAAATAATGTTTTGTTTTGCAGTGCGCAGCAGGGCGTGCGGCCTGGCAGGACGGGGCGGCGCTATCGGTCGGCGGCGGTGGCGCGGGCGCGGGGGGTGCGGCGCGCCGCTGCTCCGTGCTCGGCGACCACCCGAGCGCCCGGCGCGACCCGCGCTCCAAGTGGCACCGCACCAACCGGGTATGCCACAAGTCAATAAGGGATAGGCAAAACCTCCACAGAAACAATAGAAGAGGGTAGTCGTAATATTCGTTGTAACGGTTCACCAATTGAGTAATGACAAACGAGAACCTTCCCATAACGTGGAAGTTAGAAGGAATGTTATCGCAGACCTAACCAGGAGGGGATATAAAGGACAAATGGAAATGCAATATTACAATACAATGTTACAAATACAATGTTACAAATACAATGTTACAAAGAACAAATATTAGGTACTTCAGAAGATTTACTCTAGAAAGAACTTAATTAAAACGCCGTGTGGATTGCCACTTATAATACAAACATTATTGTAAAAAAAAATATCGCTTGTGATTTCAAGCCTCATAATCACATTGAAACTGTTCGTGAAGAAGACGCTGAAGCGCAAATGCAAATTTTCAGTAATTCTCTTTTTATGTTGACTTGCAGGCGTATATCCAAGAAAAATGGACCAAACTCCGATTTTATTTAAAACGTACCCACAAATCTAAAGTTATTATAAACGACTATTGGACAATTTAGGTTTAGAAAAATTATGTAAGTAAACTTTGGTCAGGTTCAGAAGAGCTGGTAAGTCCTAAAGCTGTATTTTGCGAAGTTACTTGGTTACTTGGAAAAGCACTTGATGCACACAGAATTGGACTTTGTCTAGAGACAATCTAAAAGTTATATCAAGACTGCTCTCTTGAGAGATCTTCAGTTTTAACTATAAATTCTAGGAGTCTAGGCCATTTGGATGTTAAAAGGCTTCGCTGTCCGTCTGCAGAGGGAGATAAGGCGTGGGAACCTCATCATCATCTATCGCAATCCAAGCATCAGGTGGCATTATACCAAACGGGTATGTTGCTGTTGTCCAGATGGGCTAAACTGAGCTCAGTTTGTAACCTTAGGCTCTTCGACCATTGTATCTACCACCTTGTTAGTAGCTAGGACAGTCAGTGATTTCAGAAACTACTTTGGCTAACTCCTTCCGACTGGTTGTTGCATATATAAAGCTCTTCTTTTAGATAATAGTATGTGCTTAATTTTATTCTTCGGTCTCTACTGTCATATCTGTAGTTATTGATATTATATGCTTGTCCTATGGTATTATATGAGATATATGTATGTTTTAAAGCATGTGTAGAACCCGTACTACCTAATCACTCCTTGATGAATGCTGAAGTTTCGCTGTGTAGGTTTTCATCACCGATTCACTGAGATATATAGGAATCGATTTTTAATGTAGCTGACATTCACACTAGACGAATCCTAGTGCAAAATAATTTATACGTTTTAACAAATAGTAACTTAACATACATCTTCTCATTAAAGAAGAAGGTTCCTCAAATTCAACAACAATTCGGAAAAATAACTTGATGCGTTTTATGACGAGTATCACGATACTGTTTGGCGTATTCGAATTATTGGAATTAGACAATGTCCGGAAATTTAAAAAATCTAAAAAAAATACAGTTATTTTTTATTTTATTTTGGAATTCTACAAGGGAACATCTTATTACCCATTAAACTCGATAGTTTTAATATGGGTTCATTAAGTCATGTTTACAAAAATGTTGCACCATTTAACACTTCTCATCATAATTCCAGGTCCGCGATGCATCTTACGGCTCATCATCAGAGTCAGACGGCGAAGGAGAGGGCGCGGCTGGGGAGCCATGGGGGGTCGCAAGACTCCTGTACGCTGGCCTGGCTACTCTCGCCGTGGGTCTCGTGGTCTACTTCGTGGGGACAGGGGACAAGGTAAAACATTTAATACAATGTTTATTGTATATATATTTTAAAAAAACTTGGTAGAAAAATGCTAACGTATGGTATCAGAAGAACTAGGGATAAAAAACTAAGCGGCTTTGACTAAGGTCCTGCTTTTATACAATGTAAATTATCTTTCCGTTTTTAATAAAACTTACCATTGGGAACAGATATACCTACCTTACAGGAATTATCAGGCACCTGTAAACACTGGCAGAAAAAGAATATTCCCAACTGTATGTCGCCCGATCTAGCTGAGTTATTTAAACCTTTTCCAAAGCACACTTACGTGACCTTAGAAATTTTTGAGAACGAACTCAAAACCACTTAACTAGGTACCTCGGTTCGTATTTACCTATCTTAGGTGGTTTTTATTAACAGTATTATATTGTACAATGCAGGGTTCTTCGGCCTTGCCGTTAACTTCCCGGCACCCACAAGGTATAAGCTTCAGTGGAGAGGGCTCATTGTTATTCAGACAAAAATAACTCAATTTTAAAAGACAAACCTTGAAGCTCGAGCGCCACTCGCGCGAAATGTCAAGAGGTAAATCTTAACGCGAACCGTATTGATCTCGAGGTGTTTCTTTATAAACGGGACTTGCTGAACAATATTCCCATATTGTCTCTTCACTTTCTGTACGAACATCTCAGTGTGTAACAACGAACTAATTTGTTAACAATTAATTGTCGCAAGTCCTCCAGTTCCAAAGTAAAAGTGTTTAATACGTGTCTTCTTATTTGCCATTTGGTACCAAAGAAAATTAATTAGCTTTATAATAATTATTTGAAAATTTCTATGTGATTCAATATACAATCAAATATTTAGTCATAAACGTGGATACTCGTAGCTTTAAATGGTGATTTGCATATTGAGGTTTTTTATCATAGGGGTTCAAAACACCCGCGCTGCGGCTGGTGGGTCCATCGCTCATTGTGGCTGGCCTCTTGTGCTGTTTGCTGCGCATCATGTTTTGCATCTTTGCCAAGCCCTGCTGCCGACGGCGGCCCAACTACAAGGAGAACAGAAGGTAATACCTGTCAACTTCACACAGCGGCATTGATAACCGAAATGCGCTTCCTGCTTAATCATTGCTTTTAGTCCAAACCTTGAAAAGTACTGCAACTTCCCAAAAGTAATTATTTCTGATACGATGAGAATTAATAAATGGTTACAAAAATTAATGACTACTGCAAAGTCCTCAATAGCGACAACAACTTTGATTTGTTCGTAATATTACAGACTGTCCGGATGCGTCGAAGGCGAGGAGATGCCTCTGGCTGGAGGGTGCAGCAGCGCACGCGCCGGCCCCGCGCAGTGCTCGCCCGCGCGCCGGCTCGAGTCGTCCTCTTGCGACGTGTCCAGCCTGTCCAGCGGCGAGGAGGACGAGCGGATGCGCCGCTACCGCACCGCCAGCGGCAGCGGCGCGCAGCCACAGCCCCAGCCGCAGCCGCAGCCGCTGCCTTCGCCGCAGCCGCAATCCATTATTGTTCAGGTTAATATTCGCGTTTAGTTCCCCGTATCGCTCACGTACAAGTAACTCGCAAAACGATAATGAGGGTTAAAATCGTTGAATCGGTATATCGGCTACGGTTATTTATAAAGATCACTCTGATCATTTGCGTTAATGAATTTTTGGTAAATAATATTAGTCAAAGTTGCTTATAGATTGCTCTGGCAACTAAGCCATCAGACGACATATTAACCGGTTTTTCTTATTTGTGCAACGTAAAATCTTTTTTACTCAACGCTCAGCTCATACTTTAATCCTCTCTGCTTCGATAATTTTCCTCATTTTCTTCTAGATAGCTTGTTCATATTTACTTGCTAAACAAAGTTAGTTGAACTTTCTGATTCCGAATTTCTTTTACAAACTGCACCAGATTCTGCTGTTATGCGTAAATAGTTACATATACCGTGCCTATTAACAACACCTACAGTTTGTAGTGAACCATCCCAAATTATCCTCAATCATGATACTACTTCGCTTATCGCTCAATCAACACGGTTATCGTGTATAGTACTTTTCATACAATTAATCGGTGAATCGTGGGAGCGTAGTACATTCCTCTGTCTACCTCTTCGGGAATGACAAGCGTGATTTTTATAGTGATTGGCGTTTTATAGAATTAAAGGTATTATTTTTGCTAGTGCCTTTTAACGTTTCATATTGCAGGCGTCCACCGCGGGCCGCGCGGCGGGCGGCGGTGCGGGCGGCGCGGCGGGCGGCGCGGCGGGCACGTCGGGCGTGGCGCGCCGCCCGCCGCCGCGCAACGTGTCGTTCGCGGGCGCGGCCGACGGCGAGCTGGTGCTCAGCCCCGCGCAGCTGCGCTCCTAGCCCTCGAGCGATAACCTCTGCAATAATCTTTTTATACAGAAACCTCTCAACGACTCGAACGCGCGGACTCACCTCGGACTGCGGTTATGTGATAGCGTGATCCGATCGACTAATAATAGTGTTTCTCTTGACGAGCGACGAACTCAATGATTTGCACGTTTGATAATATTCGCGAGCTCCCATGATTATAACTTCGCTTACGGTACCGTCGCCGCGATACTTCTGGTCCCGATTTGACTGCGTTTTTATTTGTGCGACTTGTGTCCGAGGAGCTTATACCGAACGGAAGCGCGGTCGACGTTTGATGTAACCGAATGAACTGCGACTATTGGTCTGCCATCAACTTTCATATTTTTACCTTAGTACTCGTATTGTAACTTGTAAGCGATATTTCTAACTCTGTAGCAAATTTTAATACTGAATGTGCTAGTTCTGTCCGTCTTGAGCCAACTAATAGATACATGTATATCCTAAAGGGCGGTTTTAATAATCAATCGTACGGTACATTCACACGCTTTGTTATGACGTGTTGCAGACACAAACTATTACCTATATAAAAATCAATTGCGTAGTGAAAAATTTAAATTTTCCAAAAATGCGTAAAATGTAATATCACGTAAGCATTTTATAATTTTATAAAGAAATAAAGTTATATCGTTTAATATATTTGATTTTATTCGAGATTCTGGTTGCATCGTTAACACCCAATGTTTGATTACTAAAACCACATCTTGAAGCGATCTTATAAAATAGCTAATATTAACATAATATGTTTTAAAACTGCCTACTATTTAGTGCGAATTTATATATTTAAATATAAAATACATAAAAATAGATTTATAACTGACAATAATGATTGTTAACTGATGTATAAAATGTTATGGCGTATGTGCGTTAATTTGATTATTAATTATTATGGTACAACAAACGCGAGCGGTTCAAACGCCGAGTGTTCTGATATTGTTCTTATATTACATGTAATATTGTAATGTTTATTGAACTTAGAATATTATTCACGTGTTCATTGATATTGGCATTGCGTTTGAAAATGTTAGGTATATAAAATATTTTTTAGATTGAATTCAATAAATTAACTAACGTGTTTAAACTTTTCGTTGAAATGATAATTTTTTGTTCGACAATTATATTTGTGAATCCACGTTCGTTTCAAACTAAATATAAATTACGTTAACGTTAAGCTTGGCGCATGGACTACGATAATACACCAATATTATAACTATAAATAGTTCGCTATTAACATAAAGTTTGGTGTATAGTGAGTGATACTGTTTAACAGTTAAATTAAGTAATGTTTTTATGTGTAAGTAATGTGTCGGCGATGAATACATTACCGGCGAACGTTACCCGTGCATTGTATATTGCACACGATAGTGTATTGATTTATTTATATATACATATATATATTAGAAATATTTGCACCTTTAGTAGTGGAATATTCAAGTGTATATTTGCAGATGTTAGCTAGTGCACGGATGACGCAGCAAGCGGCACGCGGCGGCGCGCGCGGCTCGCATCGGAAGTAACATTACTCCTACTATTAAACGGTTCCATGATAGTCGTTCGTGTACACTTTTATTACTTTTCGTCAATTATACCATGTTAATCAGATAACGGCGTAGTTATTTTAAATTCTTTAAGTCTAAGAATTGTCAATTACTTAATCATTTTCTGCCGAGATTAGATATTGGGTTTTATTCATTTTACTCTCGTATATAACTGTATTTATATTAAGTATTGTATTCTTATTGATATATTTTTACGAAATATCACAACGATGTATTCAATTCTACATTCCTATAATTTACTGACCACCACAGATCGGAAGTTGTATTCGTTTAAAAACATTTCTAATTGTAACATTTTAAATTCCTGAATAATAATAAGCGAAACCTTCTCGAAATGAAATAAGTAAACATGACAAAGTTTATATATTTTTCATAAAACTGTCAAATTATGTTTTAAAGGTTTTATCAGAGGCGTTAACAAAATCCACTCCACATAAATGTTGAACGAAAAATCATATAATAATATTAAGAAATTATATTCACACTGCTAATGCAGTTAACCACGTTGTTCGACTTACGAACATGCGTAGACTTGATATTATATTGTACTAAACAACAAGATATACATTTTAATATAATGGTACCCTATAAATGTGTAATGCTACAACAGTTCATAGGAACGAATAATAATTTAACAAAAAAAATTACACATAAATGTAACCCATATTAATAGGAATTAAGGAAAATATGAGCTTCGTCTAGACTTACTCGTGGCTTATGTAAAAAGTGTTGTGTACGTTTTGGAAATAGATGCCCATCGCGTCATTTCCTCTCTCACGTCATTCTATCGTCTTGTCGAATTACAGCATTCCTTAAGTCCATTTACGCAAAATTATATTCTTGTCAAAATTCAATTGACGTTTCAACCACAATTTTTTTACGCTCGATAAGACCAAGCGCACACACGCCGACGACAGGGTTCTCGTTTTGTATTTGTTTATTAGCAGACGTATCTAACATTGATAAATTTATTAGTACTTAGCGAAAACATTCCAATATTATTACCAGAGTATAGTTTACAAATTATATCACTGGTAATTATTTACAAAATATTCAGACTTTATGGAGATTACACTTGTCCCCTAAATTAATTGGTATACATCGTTATGCTAAGTACAGACTTGTGTGGTCGATATTTGTAACCTCAAAAACGTAAAATGTATTTTTAGATGACAAAAATACGTCTGCTTATTTATATAAAAATCTTTTTGTAAACAAATAATATCCCACATGTTGCGATGTAAAAATAATTACATTACCAAAACTTATATTACTACCCTACAGAAAACGACATATTTATTTATATAAAAATATAAATCTTATAGAATTTATTATAATAATTGAGAAATATATAAAAAACTTACTATCATTTATTTTTTAGAACATTTTCATCATTTTCCTAATATAAATACATTAATACTATGCTTCGTTGAACACATTCCTTGTAAGTCACCAATTCCAATTTACTTATACAATTATAAGTGCATAATAGAATAAAATATTTAATTTATTATATACATATACATACATAAAGATAATTTATTACAAATTCAGGTTATTTTATTTCTACGTGACGAGATACAATTGTACATGCCATATATGTTTGTGTGAGTAACGAAACAAGCACGTAAAGAGATACCTGTAGCCAATAATGCATATGAAACATTGTACTTTTACGTTGTGTGTTGCGTTGTATTTTTCTAACGTTATGTTACAATATGTGTATGTGCTTCCATTATGATGCTTGTATAGATCGTTCTGCGTGTTCTAGAAGTCGTCGATAAGATAGCTTTGTACGGAACTATAATTAAATTCACGGCCTAATTTTTAGCTACGTTTTGATATCAAATACTTTATTTGAATTTTGTTATATGGCAACACCGTATTGAAATTTATTGCGAATTTTTATGTTTGACAGTCCGCGAATAGATACGAAAAGGAATGTTAAATGTCGTAGATAGGTTTTATAAAAAAGAAATATTATGTAGGTATTTTTTTCTAGTTAACCAAATATTACAGGTTTAAATTACTGATTTTTAAACCCAAATAATTGGTAAAAACTCCTTACCTTGACAGAATAAATAAAAATATATTAATCAATACAGCTTATATTATCACATTATAGAGGAAAATTCTATCTGTTTTAAACAGTCTTTAAAATATATGTATGTCTTTAAATAGTCACACACTATAATGATTACATGAAATATAGTGTATTACAATATATGTACAATACAATTAAACGTAACCTGTGACACGAGGGAGTGTTCTGCATTCCTCTGCCTACCTCTTCGGGGATTACAAGCGTGAATTTACGTACAATTAAATCGAAAATACATTACAATGATTCGCAATCAAATTATATCAACCTTGTTATTATTATTTCATTGAATATTAGTAACCTATATATTTAAGTTTAAAAAAATAATAATTTGAAATCAAAACATAGCTATAATGTATCATGATAAATATTTTTATTTATTGCAGCCACAATGAAAACAAATTTAAAAGCAATGATATATTTTTTTGTAACTAATCTATTCATAAGAAATTTTGACCGGCATTACGGAGATACTGTCCCTAGTAACTGCATTATCTAATAGAAATATAGAGTTATGTCAACCAACAATTCATCCACACTAAACATTTAAACTAATATTTAAAACTTCAATGAATATAAATGTTAAAGGCAAAAAATAATCTATGAGTTATTATGACACATCAAAATTTACTACTAGCTCTGTATAGGTATCCATTACTTTTTTAAATTATATTACACACATTCAAATAAGAAATTTAAATAAAAAGCCAAGTTAACTCGTGTTTGTACAAAAATTTTGTTTATGTGATATAAGTACCACACCTTATTTTTTTATGGTAGCTATCTTTGTTAATATTCTGTTGTACTCGTATACAAATGTACCGAAAAATTAAAAGCGGAATTTTATTGTAACGTTATTAGAACATTGTCGCGTGGATTAAACTTAGCTATCTAAGTGTAGACTACTTATATGTAAAGTTAGGGTACAGATGGAGCATGTAATAAACACTTAACGATTTAATTATTTAATTAATTAATATTAATTTAATTAATTATTAATAACTTAACGATTTAATAAATTAACACACTGATAGAGTCGCTGGCCGCTTGTCGGATCCAGAATGATAATGAGCGTCAATATTATGCGTTTCCTTTTTTTTTAATTTTTCTGATGATCATTATAAGTTTGTGCATACCGACTGCCAGTTTTAATAAAAGAATTTGGTATATTCAAAATATGCATTGCTTGCAAACAGTTCATACGGAGTATATTACTATGCATCAATAATATATTCGCATTAGCTCGAATAGGACTGGCTGTGACATATCCGAGTCACAAATCTACAGAGTAATGTTTCATAGACCAAACCACCGATTCATTGTGGCTGTAACTACTAGTAGAAATTTTGTGAATAGTACCTATACGTACAATGTTAATGATAGATTGCAATAGGTATAGATGATTTGACATGAATTGAAGTTCCGTATAATCAATGTATTGTATAATATAATATTGTAAGCGGCTTGAATGATTTGTACTACATAGTTATGAATAAGTTGCGCCGACCAATACAAAATGTTCAGTACCTATACAAATTGTAATACGTTTGTTAAGCATAGGGATAATTTTAAGTAACGAAAACGTTCCTTTAAGTACCATAATTAACAATAGCCGGTAGATATTGTTGCTTGAGTTTATGACATAGCATTTCTTTGTACGTTGTTAAAACCAATGCCAGTAGGTACCTATTGCGCGAAAAGCGGAAGTTCAATGAATCAATTCCATCAACTGTTTTAACATAAAAAAAAATAATACCTACTACTATCTAAAAAATGGAAAGCCAAAATTACATTATTTATAACATAAAAAGTTAATTCTATAAGTTATACAAAATATTGTTTAAGAGGCTGAATACAGAATTTGAAGTTGTGAATTGTGACAGTGAATTGAAGTTGAATTAAATAAGGGCCATCTCATATATGTATATATTTTTAAATAACATCTATTATGAATTATAGACCTACCCCATAGGTAACCTATATTGGGATAAGTTCGTTTTTGAATTACATTCCGCTTTTCGCGCCATTTCAAAGTAAATTCAAATAATGCATTTAATCGAATTCGCTGCATCGTATAGTAAAATCGAAATAGTACCTGCAAGGTAAGCAACGAATAAGTATTTTAGTTAAAACCGTTACACGATTTTAATATTTGTAAATGTGAATTGTAAAAAAATTATGTATTTCAGGTTAATTGAGTACCTACTTACTTTGTGAAAATACGGAAATGAATGAACTTGTATATTAAGTTAATTCAAAAACATGCTATTAAAATAGTATCAATATTGTTATATAGATACCAAGCATAAAATTTAAAGAAATTCATTGAATCATATACAATTTGGCGCGAATTCTTATTTAACTTGAATGACTTTAACGTATCTAAATATTAAAATTAAAAAGGTCTATTTTTATTTGTCTATATTGTCTATGAACTATATTTATTATACCATGTGAATCATTACGATCTATGGTCTGTTCTTTAATGGTGTGGCATCAAGTTGGCAACGAAAAAATTCTATAATATCTACACCCACCGCCTTACCTACTCGACTATTATTCTCACTCCATATTGAACGTAGATAAGAACTGAAGGTGCGAGATATAAGATGGTGTGAACACTGTGATTTAAATGTTGACTATGTGGAGTTTATGAAAAGAACTGACGTATTGAAAATGATACAAAGGAATGTTGAAAACTCTTTGTTTTATAAAAGGCGTCTTGAGATTGTTGTAGGGTATAGACAAAAAAATAATTGTAGTACACTCATTACAGATTACATTTATTTATAACTATAGTTTTGTTACTGTTGTTATAAAAAAAATCTTGACTTGAACATAAAGGGTACTGTTTCGTTGGGGACAACAGAATCGAAATATTTTCCTTAATAACAAAAGCTCATCGAATTTTTTTCAGAGAATTAAGAGGTTTTCAAAAATTTTCTTATACCTCAGGATATGTATATACAGAAAGGGTTATCTTCACCAATGTAGCAAATTTGTAATAAAATTGTAGATTTGAAATTTGATTTGAATCCAAGACGCCTTTTGCTGTTGATTGTGAGAAATAATCAGAGTTATTGTCAAAGTTCAATAATATACCAAACTGTAAAATGTAATTTTAGATTTTGATATAAAGACGAGGAGTAATGGACGTTATGTAAATTTGTTTGTTTGTGTAAATAATTGTTTGAATCATACCTTTAATTGTTCATTACATCGTTTGTATTATTTATAGGCATTGGAGCATATCATGTGAATAGAGCAGATGATTAATCGAATAAATTAGAACAAAAATAGTTAGCACTTTGTTTTATTTTAACCTTGATTTACGTTTTTGCAGACGAGCTGCACTGCACTAGGTACTGGAATGGAAAAGCTTAGACGTAACATGAATTTCCGTACCGATTATGGTTTATATGTTATTGCCTATTTTTCTTAAATAAACAGTAACAAACTAGTAACATAACAAAACATCAACAATCGAGCTTGAGTAAGATTGTTATAATTGAAGTAGGTACTGGTGTCAGTTAGATAATTTTTTGTTGGTTATAAGACTTTCGTCTTTTATTCATATCCCTTTAAAAGTCCGTCCTATTCACAAACATTATTATTTTTACGACTGCGCTTGGAAAGGCATGTCCTTGGTTCGATTCCCGGGTCGGACACTCAGTTTTTTCTAATTTACATTTTCTAGCAGTGTCTCGGAGTCTGGATATGTGCCCGGTGTATGGCAATAGGCTCACCACCTATTCCATAGTGGGACGAGAACGTAACTGGTGAAACTGGTGGGAGTGTTCTACATTCCTCTGCCTACCTCTTCGGGGATAACAGGTGTGATGTTACGTATTATTATTTTTAGTATATACATAAAATTAGCAGACTATTTAAAGTGATACACTGTTCTAATGATATTTACTTGACGGCAGATGTATGGGTGATATAACAGTGGTACCTACTGTCCGAGTAATGCGTTCTGCATTATGCACGTATGATATTTGGCCACTCATTTCATAGTCATTATTTCATATAAACAAGTGGAAAATAGCTTGTTTTATTCGGTGATATTTTAGTTGGTGATAGGGAAAATACAAGTACCTACCTACTCTAAAATATACTTATGAACTCGTAACAAGGAATATAAGGAGTCGTAAAAAGGTATCAAACTATCTCGATTACGATCGATAGCCATCCAGCGCATGCTAAGTAATCTACGTGATCAATCGGGGATACAATTGGCCATATCGAATATTACGTTAATAGCACTGAGGCTTATTATCGTACTTATATGATATTAAATTTTTTAGTATACCAAATACTAGTAAGTCATTTCAATCCGTAGTATCTCATTTAATAGTTACGAGATTTTCAAACACAAGCTGCGAACTATTAATCTATGTTAAAGTTAATTTTCTCTGCCTTCTTTAACTTTATAAGTAGATGTTGGTTAAGACCCTATAAAGGAGTGTTCACACGACTGAAAACGAATCTCCTCGGTTTTACGATTGTTGCGAACCCAATGGAATCCACAAGCTAAAGGTGACCGTTAACCCTTAACTATTGAAACTTGATTGACACTGAATGAGTTATATAGGAATTCGTCACCTTACTATTGACACACACTCAAAAGCTGCGTCCAGCGTCACAACTGAACACAACGGCTACAAGTTACGAGATTTTTGACTCAATATGCGTTACAGGAAATAGCTAGAAAATTAAATAAAACAAACTTGTTTAACAACTGATTTATTTCCAACACTACAATAACTTTTTTACGGACAATAAAGTCTATTTACATAAAAAAAAATTGATAATGATATATCATTATTGCGACCTTAAATAAAATCACAACGAAAACAAATGGCTTCAGGCCATTACATTGTAAATATACATTTTGTTGCACTCAAAGTTACATCGTTTATGGACAGCACACGTCTTTGACACATTCCGTTCAAACAACAGTTGGAAGAATGCTAATACATTGCAATCTTAATGAGCTTAATGATCTTAATGGCTATATTTTTTCAACTTCGTGGTCGTAGTCAGGTGATAAATATTTTATTTTACGTCTAATTTGAAAAATAACTACACAATTTTACCGCTTACGATTACTGTATACTTCTGAAAATACAATTTTCCAATGTCATTATGGACCATTCAGCCCCACTCTACCCTATTTCATAGCTCACTCGCTTTGGACTCATACTGCAGCAAACCTGTACAATTATGAAGTTAAAGAGATGACGACGTTTAAACACTGAAAGTATTCTATTCTGATCGTTTTTATATTACGTAACAATGCGTAAGAAAAACACTCTAGGGACAGAAACGCTGATGCGCTTCTAAGGACTAACCAGATCTCCTCCTGTCGCGGAAATATCCGTGCCCACTAATTGAAAAGCTTGAAACCATTCGGGAGTTATTTCTATTTGAAATTCATGAACAAATCTAACAAAGAAATTGTAGAGTTCAATGCGTTATATGTACATGACTTAATAAAATTGCTTTAACATAAATCTTTGTAAATTTCCAATAGAAAGTCGTTACAACCCGCGCCCGATAACTTGAGAACTGTGTGCAGACCTCAGAGCGGCATGTTTATATATTGAGAAAAAATTAATAAGAAATTATTAGCAACAGTATTAATATTTATTAAATTATTTAAACATAAATACGACGATATTTAATCATCAAAAAGATTTCACATTGCATATGGCGCGCAATCCTCAAGTTATTGCACACGGATTTAACATTATTAAAATGTTACACTAGCGACATCTACATGTTAGATCATCGCACCGAAGATACGACATAATTACGATTAGAGTAATACCGGTTACTAACATTCAAACTGTTATTTATCTATCTAACGCGATTATATTACTGATGTCGTGAACAATGCAATGAAAAAAATATATAATGTATTGAGAGATTACATTATACAGTTAAGAACATGATAGTATTTTTTAAAAAGGTCGCGAGAGAAGTATTTCCATTTTTTCCCCAACCAATTAAAGGATCATCAGAGTGAGAAGAATGTACGATGCTTCAAGCTAAAACTAGCGAAAACATTTAACACGTACTGACGAACAGTTTTAGGTAAACTTGTTTTGTTCTGTAATGTATTAATATATGTATACAAAATAGGAATGTTATATAATATGGACAGATAAAAACAAAAAAATATCAACCCTTATTTAGTTTTCATATTTAAATATAGTAAAGTATTACTGGCACTTATAATACTATTTTAGAGAATATTAATAATGATAACTGGTTGTTTGTTAGAAGGTTGTTTCTACTGACAAAGAATTCAAAATTTAAAATGTTTATTAGGTTATTTGTTGTCTTTGGCGCTTTTAAATACAAACAAATTTATACATTTGAAAGCGGGTCTACTTAAAAAATAATTTGCGTCGAAATAAAAGTACAAAGTTGCTCGAATTTTAAAAACAGAACACGTTCTAAATATGAATACAATATACAATCGAAAAAAGCACAAGAAAGCTGTACTTGAAAATGTCACAGGTTATTTATTACTGGCAACTAATTTATTAAAAACTGTAAAACTCTACAAAAAATAATTTACTATTATTAACAATAATACAGGGACGTAACAATAGTTCAACACTGTTCAATTTTACAAAAATACTTATCATATACTTTTCCCTTTAGTTACATTAGTTTTCCACTCGTGAGAGTATTTTTTTAATTGAATATTACATAAACACCAATTACATAGATTATATACTAACATTTACACAACTTTAAATATATATTACAGTATACATATATTAAAATGAAAATAGATATAAATATATAAATTTGCAAGTAAATACGCTTTGAATAAAAAATTACAATAGAATATTATTAAAAATATTCCTAACAAACACAATAATTATACATTATACAATGTGTATATAAAAGAGATCATTTCCTTTTGCATTTTCGGGAAGGACTATAAGACGCAAAAAAATACGTACGTATTGTTAATTTTTCCTCTTTCTCAATATACCTACATACCTCACGGTGCACACTGGGACAATATTGAGTGTCTAGAGAACGTATAATATATGTCGGGACATCTCCACACGCGGGCATCTGACCCAAAGTAAGCGTCAAGAGAGCTTGTGGTATGCTAAGAGTGTGTTTAAAATCAAACGTATATAAATACATTATGTACATGTTATGTATACGTCGGATAGAAGTCAACACGAGGCGTGGAACTATTATCGTTACGAATGTGGTTTTGTTTGATATTGGATATTTTACAACAATTTAAATGCCCGCTGTACTGGACTTAAGAAACAACTAGAGACACAGAGAGAGATATATCTTAATTATGTAAACCATCATCTTTGTATACTCGCTTACAAATAAAAAAGGGAAAATTTTTCTTTTAGCTAGATACGAGTAAGGAGTAAGCTGTCTCACTTTAAAAGCTCATTGCCATCCAGTCTTACCCGATCTGACATGAAGACTGGTCAGTAACAACATATATTTACTATCCAATTTCAACGCTATATATATCATTTACTATTGCCTAAGACCACAATGTTGAATGCTTTTAATTTTTAATGTTACTATTGATCAAGTCGCCGACGTTTTAAGTAAAGCTTTGATCGGTCAAAATATTATTCTCTTAAGTGTACAGGGATCTGACCGTAATATTACAGGTTCACTACTCTAGAATATTGATTAAATCGAATCTCGATACACTTAAGGGGAAGTTTGTAAAAAAGGTCGTAATCGCGATAAGAGGCGACAATAACGTAACCAAGTTATTTACAAAAAAATTAATTTAAGCACCTTTTGCTTATCTTAAAAATTAAATTTAGAGTTTCCCAAAACGATACTGTTATTAAAGTCGTTAGTTATGTAATAACTTTTTAATTTTATCAAAACATCCGAGTCTCAGCTTTACTCTCACCAAAGGTCCTATAGTTAAAAAGACCAATGAACAAAATGCCAAATAATACATTAAACAAACGTTTCAATTCTTCCGTAACGCTTAAACTCGCGTCATAACACCCCCGCAGACATGTAAGCGGTGTCATTATATAATTTGTAACGCTATTGTAATTTTATCTTCTCTTTCATGTATGGTATAATTCGATATTCTATCGAGACACGAATTTACGTCAATTTTTACATATAAATATTCTGTCAAGTCGACATACATAAGAGGTTTGGTACAGACAGTTTCGTACTCCTAATGTGCTATTCAACAGCGTTGTTAAATTGAAGTATTCAGATAATATCGATTAAATATATAATTCGTTTCACAAATCGATTATCGCTCAGTATAGTAATAGATAAAAGTATGGAACGAACAAAATAATCACTGTCGAAATAAAGCTTCGTGAAATCATGATAAAAGCGTTGGAATGATCGTCTGACGATTTATGGTTTTTAATATTTCGATATTGGTATCGAGATATAATCGATGAATTGTAACATCGAAACAAGGTTTGTGCCGTGCAGAGCTTCATCCCCAAAACATATTCCGAAAACGACTGTTGAGTGCCGGGTGACTTTCGAATTTGATTTGAGGTCAAGACAATATGGAAAAAACAGTAAAATTAAAATTATACAATCAATAGATCACGATTGAGTAAAAAAAACAATGTTGTAGATGTCTTTCGGTTTTCGGAAAATATATACATACCTTTTGAACTACATAAATAAATTAAAATAATTAATGCTAATATCATATGGTTTCGACGATGCCTTTTCTTTTGGGCCGCGGCTCGCCCGATATGAATGACGTTTCCTCCGACGACGCGCTAGTCAACTTGTGCGCTTGGCCCGAAGTGCTCGGTACGTTCTGAAAATTCCAACAAACTTGCACTCAGCACGGACGAAAAACTGACACACGATCATAAAACTGATATTTAATGGAATATTTCATAGAAATTGGACATAATTCTTTTTATACCTACGTAACAAGCGCATAAATTCTCTAATGAATATGGCAACATAATAAACCAAACTTAGTAAAAAATAATAATAATAACCGTAGCGAGTCATTATGTACGGTAACGTAACATCAAGCCTGTCAGCATCGAAGAGGTGGGCAGAGAAGCGTTCCACGTTCCAGCAGCAACATTTCCGTGCCACGATCGAAACTTGTCTTAACTTTTCGTACGAGCGCAGCGCGCGGCCGGCGAGAGCTCACATACCGGTTCGAACCGGATTTTACAGGTTTGTAGCATTTTGTAGTGGAGAGTCAAGGGGCGGGGTGCGCGGGCGCGGGTACCTGCGGCGCGGGCGCGGGCGGGCGCGGCGCGGCGCGCGCGGCGTGTCCGGCGCGGCCGGCGCGGCGGATGTCCTCCAGCGGGATGTCCTCGGAGCGCGCGCGCGGCGAGCCCTCGCGCGACGCCTGCGCGCTGCTGCCGCGCGACGCGCTGCTGCGGGCCGCGCGGCCACAGTGGAAGTGTTCCATTTTATTT
>DWTO01000727.1:0-19223 GCA_018244755.1 Jemadia pseudognetus | reverse complement strand
GCATGTGCCCAGTATAAGGCAATAGACACACTACCTATTCCACAGTGGGACGTAAACGTATCTGGTGATACGTGAAAGTGTACTTACTACTTGTAATTTTGATAACACTCTTCTGCCTATCTCTTCCGGGATTAAGGCGTGGTGTAACGTTGATTATAAAATAATCTATATAAAATTGTATAAGACAATGTTGGTATGGTTAAAGTGTAATAAATTATTTAACTACTTTGCGACAACAGGTGAAAAATTATCTACCCTACCCTGTCTTCCAAATTAGAAACGAGCACGAAAACAAATACGTAAGTATACATCAAAAAACACATTCTTCGGGTAATAAATACATATATATTTCTAGGAATCTTTATAACTACGAACGACGAAAGCGCTACAGATTACAAATAAACTAACAATAAACAGGAAATTAGTGCGACGGACTGACGAATCGTATTTCTGTGGTGAGTCGACTACCCGTGCTCACACTTCTAAGATGTCTAAATGTTCTCCCACGATCGTGATTTCGTTATTAAAGTTATAATGATGCTAAACTTCAATCTGACCAACTAACCGTTATTGCACACCTACGATTTAATCTGCATTGAGCAAAATGCAATCAACTTGTCCGATACTTGTAATTTTGATATCAATATTTAATTGGATTTCAAGGATGTCGCAAACGAACACAACATTCACCATTCATAAAAGTGTTATCTGCATCATCGTATTATATGAAGCCAAATAAAGCTATGTCCATATACGTTTCTTTCATACTCGTAATGCAAGGTTCTATATCTCAATTTGTTGGAATAGTTACGTGACCGTACGAAACCACGCTAATCGATCATTACCATGTACGTTAATAAATACCGCGCACGGACATCTATTACAAGTTCAATTATAGAAAGCTAAAAGGTGGAAAGATCAGCGAAGGTAACCGGTTACAAATGATAATTACGCTTTGAAAACATGAATTTGTTCTGCGCGAATGACAGACGACTCCAAGAGCCCGAACTGACACGTTAGTTACCAATGGCTATATGTATATGCAATGGTGGTTAAAGGTTTGCACTTAAATTACGCTTTATAATTTGTGCGTTAGTATCCATAATTGAATGTTTCGTAAACACGTGCAAGGTGGTGTTCAGTTTCATCAGGTCAGGTCAGCGAAGTAAGGAATTATGCAAAAGTATACGTTAATGACACACTGTTACCGGAAAACATGATATGTTAATATTGTTCGATGATTAATTGTTATGTATCTCACGGTAATCGCTTAATGTGCACGTACATAAATTTATACAATCGTTTTATTCCTATTTAGGTAACCAATACGGTGCAATAAAAACATAAGTGATTCAATTATGAGAAAAGTTAACGTTCGATAGATAACAGCTGTCATAAATTACATCAGAAAAGAAAGATACAGTGTATTGGTATATAAAACATATTAAAAGGGAATCGTTAAAACTAATAGACTGGTAGCACTGGCTTGCGGTTTTAATAGCTAGGGAAATAGTAGCAACGCACGCAGAAGCGACTAACGAATCTGTAGTTTTCAGAGCGTTTCTTTCTCACAGAGCTCCATTATCACCGACATGACCATTAGAGAAAAAATAGCCCCTATTCTTTTGTAACAGAGCGCTATTTGTTGCAAACGCTACTTCAAACAAGATTTAGCATCACGTGTAACCGATCTCAGAAACTCCGACATAAAACGTGGTTTTAATTGGATTAACAATGGAGTTTAAGACCTGTCCTGGTTAGGTTTCCTAACTACGCAAGTACACCCAATCGTTTAATTACACATCGAGACAGCAGTGAAAATTGTTCTACGCCAAAGGATAAATATTGCAACGTCTCAAAGTTATAACCATTTCTCTGATCTAAAATACCATACAGACTCCTAGACTAGACTACCTTATTAAATATTGGGATTGAGGAAATGAATTATGGCTTATATTTACTCCAATGATAACTGCACATTGATAAGTAATTGGAAAACTATTGTGAACTGTTACAGGAAGCTAATTACCAGCATAATAGTATCTTTGATCAGAGATTCTATCAAGCTTTGTTTTGTAATATTGTTGCTAATAAATCGAGTGGGAAGTAAATTGGACCAAAAATTGTGCCCTGAAAACTCCAGCTCGGACAGCGATTTTATCTAAATAATAAACAATTGTACAACCAAATTCTTATAAACACGCATTCTTTTTACTTAATTTAATGTGTTAATATGCTATTGGACATACATAACTGACTATCTAAAGGTATAACAAAACTTGTAGTAACAGTAAAGTAATAATAGTATGAGCCGACTAAGACACGATTGTACACAAATTGTTACAATCACACCATCGATCGCTATAACAACCTGTAATTAAATCCGAAAATGACTGCCAACCAATTGGAGATGAAAATAATTGGTCGTACAGATCACAGATATGGAAATTCTGAAGCCCATCACATAACCATGACATCAAAGCCTGGCAGTGAACGTTGGAAGAAATTTTATCAGCGTATATGGACGAGTATTCAATTTACAACGTGAACAAAATATAATACCCATACATGGGAGAATATTATACTATGTGAACGCTGTAACTAAAACTTAAAAAATTCCTCAGTTTTGTCAACATCTATAATTATAATCAGTTAAGCTTATAAATAAATAGAATCTGTAATGCACTATTTATATATATTTATTTATATGTACTACACATGTATATGTACGATAAAATATATATACTAGAAACATTGCATATATAGCACTTTCAAAGCCTCATAGGTTTCGATGTACGCATGAAATCGTAGTGAAATTAAAAGATTAGTGTGTATAAAAATGTATTGACCGAGAGATTCTTCAATTCATACGACAGTGTCAGTGGCATCGGAACTGGTAATCATTAACTTTTATGTCAATAAGAAATCAAGTGTGCCACACCGTTACATGTACAAAAAGCTGTTGTGGGTCAATGGCACAGCGCGCGTGTCTCGAAACGCGTACTGAGATGCGCGCGTACGCTTTTTAGTGTTACGTGCCAAAATCCAACAGTCGAACAATTACGAAATACTCTAGCGGCTTTGTATAGTTGTTATGCACTTATTGGCTTAGAAAATTAATATTTGTAAAATTCGACAACACTACTGAAAATGCTAAGAAAAAATGTTTAATACAAAAATACATAAAAAAATCATTGCAATGAAATGTGATCCAAAATGGATTTTTATGAAATTTTCAACTGCGAACCCACGGCAGTGACAAAAATACGTAAAACGTCAGATCATTTTAAACTGCTTAAGCCGTAAATGTATCAACCAAATGGACTTGTCAAAAAAACCAAAATTGTTCGCGTTTGTAGAAATTGTACAACTAAAAGGTGATACCGTTCTCACAAAGACTTCGAAATAGTTCCATTATACTCTCAGCTATCACGTACACAGCTTTTATATCAGTGAGTCACGCGAACGATTCGGAGTTCACTCCAAACACTCGCTTCACGTAATCCTGTCCGTATTGTGACATTGGCAGCTCTAAACGTTATGAAAGTACCCACGGGCTGCAAGTTTATTTTTCACGTTAACTTGACGCTAATTACATATTCAATATTCATGAAACGCACTTTACAACGTCTAACAGGAAACTAGCATTAGGCACTGCTATGGTGGTCTTTACGTCACGCGTGTTCGTATCTCTGAACAGCGGTGACACAAGTATCGTTCGGAAATGTACACAGGGCGTATGCCAAATTAGGCGTTCCGATTTTGTCCGTAATAAGCACATACCTACAAGTAACCTTTCTCGAAAGCCATAGTTAGTTACAAAAGGACTGTTCATACTAACGTGAGTATTGCTTTACGCTTGTTACATTTATCAATGAACTTATTGCAATACGAACATATTACATGAGTATGAACAAAAAATGGTATTAAGTTTGCTTTATTATCAACACTTTTAACGTCATAATGTTGAACACGAGACGAAACTTTAGTCGAAACAATAACGATTAACTCTTGCTTATTACTAAGATTGCTTGTTGTTTGCTGCTTAGAATTAAATAAAAATCGTGTAATACATATTAAGCTGATAAAAGCTACATAATAGGTACTACATGTAAAAGACGTGACGAATCCGTAACTAATACTAAGCCGATTGTTATGTATTTTTCAGGTCATATAACAAATGTAGTCGAACATGACTCGAATGCTAAGTAGCACCTGTTAATATTTGCATAGGACATTAGGTAGTGTATTTTAAGCGAGCGGGGCAAACGAACTCGACAATATCCCAATTTACATACGAGACACCGTTTGTCATTGTACGAGTGACAAAACACAGATTAACCTAGAAATATCAATACATCTGACAGGTGTGTTAAGATTGACATGTTTGGTACCCGCCGCTCTCTGCCTACCCTGTAAGAATAGTCCAACATTTTTTCAAAGATGATTTCATTACGCGCCACGTCGTGATAACATTTAAATTATGAAGTCTATGGTGAGCCTTAGATAGCATTTATTTTATGGACTCTATAGTGCTCAGCACCGTTGTAACAAGTGATATTTAAGCTTAAAATGCACATTTAGTAAAGAGATGCGCGCCAGGATTTGAACCCGGGCTGTGAGAGTGAGAGAGAGGCTGAATTTCAAATCACAAGGCTATCACGACATTTTAATAAGATTTGCAAAATTTAAAATATTTCGATATAAATTTGACAAGAAAATTGGTACACAATACAAGTAATAAAATAATGTATAATCGTATGTCGCAAAATGTTTTATTTACGTCACCAATGTCGAAGAGTCTGGGAAAGAATGTAGAGATAACGATGCAATGGCCGTTGAATACTAAGCAATAGTTAGGATCACTAGCCTAGAATATCGCAGGAAAGAAAATTTATCGACCACTATAATACGTACTGTAGAAAAATACGTAAATATTAACAAAATATATGTACTAAATAGTAGACTCTGGAAGGTTTCTTTATCGAAAGACGTTATAGATATAAAATATAATGTTACAATGTAACATCACGCCTGTAATCCCGGAAGTATAATGCACTCCCACATTTCACCAGTTACGTTTATGTAACAATATGGGATAGGTGGTGAATCTATCGCCTTGCATCGGACACTTATCCCGCCGCCATGCAACTCCTATAAAATCTAAGTTAGAAAAAACCAATAGAGCTAGATCCGGACTTTTAACCCAGGCCCTATCAGTAGTTGCGCTACCCATAGGAAAATGTGAGGAATGTGTTTTTAAAATAAAGTTTTGCTACGAAAGATAGCATCGTTCCACTTATGGATTGTACGAGTATTTCTATCGCTCACCAGCATAGCTTCGTAAGGACGAAAGACACCACATACGTTACGCACTATGAGTCGCACCTTAAAGCCCTTTACAAAGTTAACTCCACCTAATTCCATATATTTTACTGGAAGCGTAAATTCAGCCACACCCGACGTGCTACAACATAACGCATATTTAAACCAAATTTCAACACGATTTATTACCATTGAAACGAACAATATACACGGTTTAGTGGCCCACGACGGCCCGCGTTTCCAGTGACTGAGTGGCATGCATCACGAAATTTACAAATGATCGGCAAACAAGCAATAAAGCAGTACGAAGTTGACGTTCGTGAATAATGAGTTTACTCGAAAGGGAGAACCCTTATTTATTAGCGTTAAATCAGTTTACGCCTGTTTGGTCAGTGCTTCAGTCAGAATTACGAATATACATGGGGATAAACATATACTTCTACACGCTTCTAGGGCATAACGAAACCAGACTCTATATCTTGAAATTTATGCTCGTATCCATGCAAGAATAGAACTGCTTTTCAAATTCAAATTATTAACGGGGACTATCCTGAATACGTAGGAACCATATCTTGTAATCTACGAAGTTCCTGGCCGGTAGCAGTCACTCGACCACCACGCTGTTCGATTGTGAGTGAGTATCCAGCCGGTCTTTAAAGCCTCCCACGTTTTCACACAACAATGTGGCGAACTGGATGCAAGCAAGAACTTTTTAACTTAAGAAATTACTTGTAATCAGTAACTGTGCATTTAAATATTTTTATACTGTACAGTTTAATATATGTAAGGACTCCCCAGCGCAGTCGTCACAGCGTTTAGAGTAACTCACGAGTCTGAAACGAAACGGGGTCGCTCCGACCGGTCTTTACCTTCAAGGGTAGCCGCTCAAATGTGGTTCGTACAGGAAAACAAACGAGTTGACAAGTGTAAGTAAAATTTCTCATTTCTGTGCATTAAACGCAACTCAGTATACGAAATTCAAAGTAAACAATATCTGACGATACATGAGTTAGTAATATGTATATACATAAAATACATACAATACATAAGTACCTATAACGTTAACAGAACATGAACCACTTACAAATACGTCATGTTCTGTTAACATTATACTTAAAAGACTAACAAAAACTACTTATATAAGCGATTAATCACACAACTCATAAATAAACTACGGTTATGACGTGTAAAACACGCTCGTTTTCTTTTCCCATACAATAAATTAAACTTCAAGCAGATATCAATTTCAATGGCTTTATTAATTAAACTCTACAAGTCTCTGAGAATACATAGCCGCTGGTATTCATGTACTCGTAAGTGCACTAAGTAGTTTATAATTTCCATCCACTCGACGCACGGGTAGGAGATTTAATATGAAGGCTTTGCTGGTAACCACGTCTCATTTACGAGATCTACAACCACTGAGCACAATTAATAAACCAACGCACGCCTCGAAATGCAAATGAAACAACTAATCGGAGATAGCTATCTTTTATATACGACTTACGTGACAACCGTACGTTTATTAGAATCGTTTTTCGTTGTTAAGGAATCTTTCAGACCAGCGTATTTTCGGCAAGTATAAGCTAGTCTTTGTACCCGTGTATACTAGCGCTGTGCTCTACGCACGCTTTATATAAGTGTACGCGCCATGAGATCTTTCAGACCAGCGTATTTTCGAACCTTTTGTCGATAAAGACGTATATCACGGCGAAAATACGCTGGTCCGAAATAGCCCTAATACGCCAGTCTAGACTTCAGCAGCGCTACCTACAATTTCTCAGTCTACGCCTCCCGCCCACTTACGTACCTAGAATTGTTTAAAATAGCTACCGGCGTTAAGCTGCTAAGTGAAGTGTTCATTTACATTTATTTATGTTATTTTGTCACGACCAAATGCATTGTAGAACACAAAGTTAAAAAACCAGCTCAATATGTTCAACTCTAACTTTTATCCTTTATGACTCACCACAAACTCTTCGTGAATAGTCGGTCGAGTCCTAAACTTTTCAAACTCAAGTTGATAAATAATGACCCGTTATAAAAACAACTCACTTTAAATTGAAACATGTGACTAAAAACAATATTTTACAAATCGGTAACGGCATTAACTCATACAAACCAGCTAACGACATTTACGTTGCAAAAACACCTATAATCACCTGTTATCACTGTATTTCGAATCATATTAGCCAAATACTAAAATTATCATTCCCAACGGTATGTTATACACAGCGGTAGGTTACAGTTAGCGAACGTTGATGCCGCGCCGCTGGGTGGCCTCACGCGCTGCAGTCACGCCCACTACGACCAATATTGTAACACGACTTCGATGTTATGACGTTTGTTATGAGGGCTGTGCTGTGCAGAGGGCGCTGACATTTGATAAATTGGGATGATGTGCGCTAAGGCATACACGCGTGTAATTAACTGTGGGAAGAGTGTTTCTTCGTTTTATTAACGCACGCAAGAACATTTAAAATATTTTGGTTGTCGATACAGAAGAAATACAGACATTGCATATAATTATAACTTCATAATAAGAGTATACAACATTATTTATAATTCAGTATTAATATTTGTTCTTATAGAGATATAGGCATTCGATGTTCTCTGTCTATCCCGTAATGAACCTGGCGTAACGATATAGTGTAATAATCCTAAGTGTATGAGTAAGAGCTTAAATAAAATCATTGATATGAATTATTTAACACATGTCAAATAAAAAAAATTAGAAATATTTATTATTAAGAACATAAAAACAATTATTATTTCTACTCTTACTTTTATTTAAAAAGATAAGAAAAAATATAAGGAACAGCAAATCTATAAAGCGAATAAAAAAGTAAAAATACCGGAGTAAGAAATGCAATAGTAAAAACCAATCATACTCCGACTGCAAGTCTTCGTATTAAATGGAAATAAGAGAGATAAAAAATGGGACGCTTTGCTTCCTACCAGCACGCGGTTATGTTGCGCAAAAAATATATAACGTGACGTATCGTCCTCTCGACGACCGACAGGTGGTTAACGAAATAAGAAATGATAAAAAAAATTGATAGCAAGTCGCCTAAATACCGTGGCTGGTTTTATTGTTATAGAAATAAATAGTAAGTGGTCGAAATTAATTTGTAATTCAATATAACATAGGCAAAGTTTATCTTAATTGCTTTAGACAACGAATTTAAATGCTTTATATGTAAATGTGCATATATGTTACATTTTAATGTTCTCGCATCATTTTCATAAGGCAAATCATGACGAGACTGCAATGGGCCGCTTTATTTGTAAACGTGTGAATGAATATTCATTAAGTTAGCAAGCACTGCATTATTAATAACAACAATTAAATAGACATAACACTTTATTATAAACATTTAATTATAGGTGCCCAATGCAAGAGCGAAACTGAAATAGTGCGAAACAAATGAATATCAAAACAATAGCTTTGTTACGCTCCAAATAACACAATAGCCTTGACATGAAAGCGCGAATTGGGGAGCGAATTTACTTTTACCATAATTACATTCCCACAAATATATGCAAACTCTTCACTAAGTTGCGGATAATAGACTTTAACCCAATGTCACGGTTCCTATAAATGCGCATAATACTATCCAATATATAAACTCTGAATACATCATGCACGAGCGACGAAATTTACTCACAATCGTGCATTACCTAGCGGAACTCACATAGAACCGTTCGGTGACAAGCAATGACATCGACACCGCTCGTCGATCAGAGACGATGAACTTCATAGAAAACGAGTAACGAAATTATAAAATGATTGAAATTATGTCATAACGACGCTATTTAAGACCATATTAGTAACACCGTTTAAAATTACGTATATTTTATGAAGTATGTTTTAAATATCATAATAAATTCGCATGTACACATCAGTGAGTGTCATAATGAACTCGAATTTATCGCAGATGAGGTCATGAAAGCCGGAACATCAAACATCGTGCAGAATAAAAACATGGATAGTTCCATTGATCATAATGAGATGAAACACGTAATTTGGCACACAATAAATGTATAGCAGTACAAGTTGTAGTACAATAACGAATCGACGATACGAATTCGTAACCGCACAATACACAAAAAGTTACGTCACGAATCGATAACCGTCTTTGTGCAGATGTGATCGATTTTGCAAGTAAATGAGATGATCTCGATTCTAAAAATCGATTTCGAGACGGTCCATTAAGATGTCTACGCTATCGTCAGTAGCCCTAGTAATCTAACACACAATAGTGAGCTTTGTGCAATATAATGAAATGTGCCATCCTAATTCAAAGGCTCTCATTAAACCACGTAATATGCTATCATCAGCAACTTCATTAGTCAATTTCATGTAGCAAGTTATTTTAAGGGTGAACATGAATAGACTCACAATTTGCACTTCTCGTATCTTATTAATGATTGCAAATTTGATACGAGCTATGCTTTAATCTAAATCAAGGTTCCCGTTATTTTGTAGACCACCAGCCCATTTGCACAACTTATAATTGTCGAGCCCATTTGTACTTAATAAAATTCCTAAAACAGAATTGTTATTTGACTTTAGTAATGTATATTAATATATAAACTACAGTTTCACGTAATGCGGCAAAATAATTTAACGAGTATCAAAGTTGCAGTAAAACATCGGTAATTTTAACAGGTTGTTCATGTGTAGATCTAAAATTTTAGAAATAGAATATTTAAATGGAATGTCTGTAACATGAAAAACCACGAGCAACCTTGGCAATTATGAGTCTGATTTTCTTAAATAATCTCTTCAATGCCGATAGATGCAATACAGATAGTCTTTATTTAGCTCTAAGACCGCTATCGCCCCATAGAAGACATCAGCACTGGTAATCAAGTTGGCAGCAAAAGTATTACATTTATGTGTCTGAATGTTAAATGTCTGAAGACATTATACGATATCTTATTATCTTTTAAATTTCTATAATTTTTTTCAAATTCCCAGACGTACATTAACATACAAATGAGCATTCATTTATGACACTAACAGTTGCCGTTTTCCTTTGCCGTACACGAATACAAATTTTTTGTTTGACACAAATAGAGGGTTCTACGATTTAGGTATACTCTGCAACACAGTAAGTAATATAAATTCTAGTAAACTTAGGGACATCTCATTCAATACGAGAACACTTAACCCCGGTGTCGAGTATTCGATTTAAACACGATGCTCGAATCGATTTCCGTTAAAGTTTCGCGTCCGCCCACGGGCCGCTCCGTTCATGGTGAACATCGACTAGATTATTTCCATGTGTTGGGCCACAGATATAAAATAAATCAAGATTGTATAAAACACACCCACGACACTAAATTGCCTTTTTGAAAATGATTTGGATGAACCACCCACACGACATACGAGAAAGGTTTACTAATAACTTCCAATAACTCTTGTCAAAAAATTGTCATTGTAAATGTACACAATGCAAACATAATAGACTATAAAGAGAACATACATATGCTTAACAAAGCGACAGATTCAATAGAATGGGTATTCATGAATGGTTTTAAAACAGAACTGAAAATTCTGTAGTTCACAAGTTAAACAACTGGAAGTTGCTTTAAGGGACAAAGTCTTCACAAACATTTAGGACAGCATGCCTCAGCGCTTCCAGTAAGTGAAGATCCACGATTCCCTGTAGCGAGAGCTAGCTGAGTTCAACTATTAGCATAACTAGAGAAGCGCGAGCGCAGGTGAGCGGCTAACGGGACCGCGCATTCGCGTATCGATGACGCATCTATCATTCCCAATTCGTTACAAATTCAACTCTATTATTGTTTCATTAAGCCTCACTATCGAAACTGACATAATATTGAGCATAATTTGAGTAATATTCATAAGGTAAGTTCGCAAAGGCAAGAGACAGAACGCCACTGCGCTGACATATTTTCGTGTCACAATAAACTGTATCTTTATCGCAGTTTCATTCGTCTTGACTATTAAAAAGTCACAAAGCAATGGTCACAAACTATAAACATTGATTTATTATATTTGGATAATTGAAACGGACACTCAAGATAAAACGTTTATTGTTTCTAATGCCGAACTTGCAGGATTAACAATTTTATTGCTTTTAGTCATGTACTCGTACCTTTGTTAGGTGGATAATTCATTATCTTTTACTAAAACTATATTTGACCCAAAAACATACAATAGGGGTGGCAGTGGTGTTTACGCTAGCAATGAACAAGTTCATGATTTAAAGAACAATATATTTCCTGTTTAACCTCATATATAACGAAGAAAAAGGCAACCGTAAAATAAGCGTAGTTCCGAAAGCAAAACTCATGATCTCGAAAGTGAATGCACGCAGAACACATTATTGTACCGCCATATAGAGTTGAACAACTACAGCCAGCAGCGTCCTTATTACGTGACTGTTGTATTCACGCCTTGTCATACAGCTGTTAAGAATTATACTAACAAAAGATAAAATAGCAAAGAGACCACTATATTTCTCTGTAATATTATGGAAAGAACAAACGGGCATTCCAGAACCATACACAATACATATGTATTTAAAAACCTTAATATCATGGTCTTTATTATTATAATTCTAATAAACAGAATATATTTAAAGATTTAATAACATTAAAACTGGAACTGCGTACGAATCATCTGTATTTTTTATACTATATACCTATTATTGAAAAGGGGAAATAGGCATTTAAGAAAGCAAACATAAAATGTGTTTAAAGATATTAATAATTATACTGCACGTAACAAATCATTTTTGAGAAATACATAATTTTGTTTAAATTACATAACTGATAGGTATGTTCATTGCATGAAAAGGATTGAAATGTCCTAACAAATGCAGAAAATAATATAGTTGCGTATACCTACACTGTTGAATAAAATAGAATTTTCATAATTCAAGTTCTGCTACTGCATCATAAGGGATACTTACTGAATCTGCTTACAACTTCAAACATAACAAGACATTGGGAAAGTCAATACTTGACGAGAGATATAGGTATATTATTTGCGCTTTTACCATTTAATTTTGATTTATAATTCTACTGTTTATCATTCTACTCATACCAATTGCAATACAAGGTCGGTACATATATTATAATTGATTTAACACGTGTCAAACCTCTCCACAGTTTCCAAATCTGTTGAGCTATTACACGGTGACTGCGCAACTCATTGTCACGACTTACCGATTTTGTGAACACGGCCAATATTAGGACTTAAGTTACAATGCAAAGTTTGAGGTATCGTCTAACCACTAAACGACAGTCAATATGTTGATATTTCGTAGTAAATCTTGTTGCGTAACGTGTACACAACACGACGCTGCGTGTGCCAATTTCTCGCCGAGCCATCAAAGCACCAACAGTTTGAATTACGTATGGTTGACAATCTGGAGCGATTTATGTTTTTCACCCGAAAAGCCATATTATACACAGCTTCATATATCACTCTCGACAGTGCAACAAATTGTAATTTTAACCCGTTATCTTGTTCTGACACAGGACCTAAATGTAATAGTATGTAAATAAAACTAATTCTCACTGTTAAAAAACAACTAAGCAGATGATTCATAATTTGCTTTTTCCTATAGTCATGCGACACAGTCTTCTATCCAATAGATGTAAACCAAAAAAAATCATACTTCCAGTTGCCTTAATTTCGATACACACACTTATGAAACTGGTTAATGTTTCCGGTAAAGTTCTACCTATACTAAGATTTCAACTTACCTCTTTATTTTAATACAAATAATGTGTTCCCAGTAAAGTTCTAGCCAGTGTAAGAAACTACATGTTTTAAAACGAAACATTGTATCACGTTGCGTTATTCGCGTTTAGAGATGGTGGACGGCGATTTTTGCGATCGTCAACCGGCGATAAAACATAATGAGTTGTGAATGATGTAAGTTCTTCTTGAAAAACATTTTGGGTAGACACGCATGCTGAGTTACGAGAAGAATCTGTTGAATTTTATATTGCTCATCAAATCTTTAAATTATATTTACGTTTAAAATATTATCGTTGTTTGGAATGTATTCATGTTCATAGACATTCCTTTTAAATTATTTTTATCAGTTAAGATATAAAATGGCAGCTAAATTGAAATCACAAATATTTGAAATAGCTCTATTGAAGGTGCGTATTGTACTTAATCATAGTTCTTTGTAATATATGTAATATGGCAGTGTTCTACATTCCTCTACCTACCTCTTCGGGAATTACAGGCGTCATGTTACCTATTTCTAATATATGAATAGCAACACTAGACTTTTAGACAAATATAAGCCAGATATGTTAGACATGTATACAGAAACTTAATTTTTTAAAAGGTAAATGCTATAAGCAATTTAAGTTGAGATATTATGAGAAATCCATTCAGGTACCGAATGTAATGGACAGCGAAGTGCCTATAGCTTGTGTAACCATTGGAAGAGACAACAATACTATAAGTAAACGTGTAAATGGAACCGTTAAAGGCGGAGTAAATATAAAAGCATATGTAACACATGGATAGACGAGACATATCTTAAATGAAATTGAATACAATATAGTTAGAAAAATTAAATGTAGTACCTGACCCGGGATTTGAATCCCGGTATCACTCGATCAGCACTAGCATTTGCAACTAACTTGACCAATGAGGCAGTCTGATATTAAATAATAAGAAATTCATTTATATCTAAAAAGGTAAATATTCAATCGTTAACCAACAAATTAAATAAAAATTGGAAATCTACCAATTCGCAGTCTGAGCAGCGAACCATGCCTTTTCTTTCCCATTCTGAAGAGAAATCCGCATCCAGTACAATGATTTATTGTGGGTCCCGGTCACTATATGAAGGTTTGTTTTGATTTATTGAATGCTTGAAACATTCTAAGTTGCAACCGTTCTTAGAAAAGTTTAACACAATGAATGACATATTCGCTATTAACTGTCTATAGCTAATAATTGTAACATTAAACGAATTAACTGCGCGGCTGTGTTCAAATATTCCTATCTCACTGACGCTAGTAAACTAGTAAAGTTATTACAGTAGTAGTTGAATACAGTCTGTACAGAGTAGTTCAGATCAGAGTGTTACATCTACAAAACACTGAATCTATCACACACGTTGACTGGCCTTTCGCTTCTATTAACATCCTGTGATTCGAACAATGCAACTCGGAGCAGCCTCCTACAGCCCCGCACAGCGTTAACCAGTTCGGTGTAACCGTACGTTTACCGCCGCGCAGCGTTTGACAGCGAATGGGCGTGCATTAGTTATAAAGGCTATTTTAAGTTATAAGCGGCTACAGATTTGATGTTTTTCAAGGGATTCGGGATGGCTCCGCAAATGATCATTTTGCCATAGTTTTAAAAACAATTGACAAACGTAAAAGAACTTGAACTTTGCAAATCAATCCAATTGACTCACAAAAAGTAATGAAAAATATAATAGGTCTGAGGAAATTGATATAGATAAATGCGATCGACTGCAATAGATGAAGATATAAAATAAAGAATTACCTATATTTATTTAAGTCTAAAAGTACCTCTTAGTAAACTATTGTTCATTCACATTGCCGTTTTCAATACAATACAATCGAAGACTTACAATGTTCGAGAAATATTTTGTTAACAAAACCTAAACTAACATATCAAATTAACATATCATATATATCGATGACATAGGACAATGTGATGAGGATCTAAATGTGATTATGCTACTACTATTAAAATTGGTAATCTGATAATTTTATGCATACACATTGCAGCTTACATCCCTCGTGTTAAACTACATCCGTACGTGTTGTAGGTTGTATGTGGTGTGTTTTATAGGTGTAGCTATGTGTGCACCCCATCTGGTGCGGTATGGGAGCAAGGAGAGAATTTATAGCGCGACGCGAGGGATGGGCGTCGTAGGTTGTATTTTAACGGCCGCCTTCAAATGTGTTTTCCCACAGCGGTTAACCGCATTGTACAACACATAGATATTATTTTCGCTATTTCCGTACGTTTGAAAATATTCATAAGTAACAAAGTTATGTAAAAGCAATAATGTAATATGAAAGAAAGATTCGCGGTTTCTTTAATAAAACGAAGTTATTTAAAATGTTCGATGTAGTGTGTATTACGTGCCATATTATATTTGCGTCCAGTGTATAGAAATAGATTCACCCGTATTTTATGGAATGTAAGCGTAACTAGTGAAACGTGGGAGTACGACACACTTCCGCCTACCTCTTCGGGGGTTAGAGGTATGATGTTACGGTTTTTTCACATGCTGCACGCTTTTTGCCTAGTTACTTTTACCGTCGTATAGTTTGAAGGGCAATGACATCATACTAATAAAACTAGTATATTATGAGGTTTTAGCGTAAAATACGTGACTTAGATACTGTCGTCGTGACAATACAATCAGGTGTCAATTTGTATGTAGTAGTATTTAACCTTTCCCGAACTGTGTCAACAATCAACGATCAAAAGGCTCGATGACGAATTTATGATGGTGTGGGTGTGCACTGCCGAAGCAAGATACAATATAAAGATGATTCTTAAAAAAATAATCTAC
This sequence comes from Jemadia pseudognetus, assembly GCA_018244755.1. Taxonomy (NCBI): domain Eukaryota; kingdom Metazoa; phylum Arthropoda; class Insecta; order Lepidoptera; family Hesperiidae; genus Jemadia; species Jemadia pseudognetus. The sequence continues at coordinate 3,330 of DWTO01000727.1, read as the reverse complement.
TTCTATATGTATATTATTGAAATATTTCTACTAATAGTTGTGTTCAACATATTTTAATTATAAAAAAGGGGGTATCACAGAATAGCAAATATTATTGATATTAAGTAGAAGTGTTGCCTGCCTCGTTGGTCGTGTTGGTTGCAAGTGCGACTGCCAAACGGGAGGTCCCGGGTTCGTTTCCCAGGTCGAACACTACAAATTTTTTTAATTTAGATTTTCTAGTAGTGGTTCGAAGTCTAGATATGTGCCCGATGCATGGCAATAGGCACACCACCTATTACATAGTGGGACCTAAACCTAACCGGTGATACGTGGGAGTGTTCTGCATTCCTCTGCCTACCTGTTCGGGGATTACAGTCGTGAAGGTACGTGTTTCTGAGTGGAAGTCGGTTATACAAGATTTAACAAAAGTTTATAATCTGTCAGTTGAGAGAAAAAGCGTACATTTACGCCATACTCGTAGGAATCCAGTTCAACGCAATGCAATTCACCAAACTTATTAAATACATATTTTTTTTCAACTATAGTACCTAGATGGACCAGAGAAATAAGATTAACATAATCAATTATTTCGCAAAAGTACGCGGACTGAGAACTACGGAATAGATTCACAGTAAGTGAAAGCGACCGTAAGGAACGCGGCAATTTTTTAGTTACACGCAGTAATCGCTGCATAAATGCTTACTTTCAGTAACCTCCTCGAGGCGGCAGCTCGTTGCAACGATCAAGAGTAAATTACTTTAACTATCCAATCTTATCATTATGACAGTTGCACAAGCAAATAAATTTACAGGCGCGCAATCACTTTGCAAAATAATTTGTCATAATTTGTTGTTTCGTTTCCGTCAAAATTATGACTATGAGTTAGAAATACTTAACATTTATATTATCCGTCGATAGGTGGAAGAAGCGAATTCTGGAGTGGAGACCGCGACTCGGCAAACGTAGTGTAGGACGACCTCCAACCAGGTGGGATGACGACCTGCGAAAGGCTGCAGGCAGAAGCTGGATGCGGCAAGCCGAGGACAGGGCGTGAGGGCGCTCTTTGGGGGAGGCCTATATCCAGCAGTGGACTGAGATAGACTGATGATGATAGTCCGTACACAGGTACGTGTGTAGACAAACAGTCTTCACTTTATAATCGTGTAATCTTCACGAGTATTTAGCAGCCAGGTAGGCAGAGAGTAGTACACTCACACGTTTCACCAGTTACGTTTACATCCCACTTTGCAATAGGTGGTGAGCCCATTGCTAAGCACTGGGCACAAATTCAGACGCCAGATTACCACTGAAAATGTCTACTTGGATATCTCGAAAAAATCCCAAATAGGACCTGAAAATTAGACATAGAGCTACGAATATATGTAAGATGCCCGTGTACAGAGGATGCGAAATAAATCCAATCAAAATTAACAATTACCCAAGAGCAATAACGAGTGTAAGGCACTTTGCATTACAATGTGAACTCTAATCTAAAGCATCATTAGCGATTATGAATGGCCGTCGTCTCGAACTAATGTGAACCTAACGGAGCCGCAGGACTCGCCTATAATACGCAACTAAAACCATTTATTAATCATGTCCCCGTTGTAATTGCATTGAAAACTGGTATGTGGATAGCTCAAATCTTTGGATATTAATATATTTGATATTAGACATAATTCAAACACTATGTAACTAAAATATTTTCAATTATATGAAACAAACACTATACAATAGTCTTAGAAAGATTAAATAAGAAATAGTTATCTGTTTTAAAATACTAGCCTTAAAATAACATACCTTCCTAAACGAACCTCAGATGAACCCAGAACCCATTAGGAGAGGCATATGTCCAGCAGTGAACTGCAAAAGGCTAATGATCAAGATGATGAAACGAACCACAGATAATAAAGTACTAAAACGGTTAATAAATAAAGGTGCCCTTAAATAATTTAACCTGTATCGTAAGTCGCCGTACGGTATATTTCAACGTAGTTTGAAAACAACTTGGCACACTCATTGCATTCAATATAATAAAAATTCAAACCTCGCCTTTGTTTTTTATAACGTGTCAATAACATGCCCATTCTTTGTCAATCTCGTATAGCAAACTTCTTGAGAGTGAAAAAGTAAATGAATTAATAGTCTTGTTTAACAAACAAAGGAAAACGCTGTCTGAAAATGTGTACCTACAGCAAAGTTGTTCATTATTAAACAAACATTTTAATTTATATTATCAATATTACCAGATTTAAAATGTTAGTGCCGGTATAAAGAGACGCTGGCAAAGTTGAGCCTTAAAGTAGATTAACCCTACGCTCACCTACTTTAACCAAAGTGGCTGATTATAAAATACCCTCTACATATACAGTTCCTGTAGTGTATGATAAATATGCTACAGGAACATTTCTCTCAGAACGATACATAATACATACATTAAATTCCGATTAGTTCCGTGAAATCGTTATTTATGGGCAGCATACAATGAACTGTGTATGCGTCCTCCGTAACAAACTGGCGCAAAACCCACGAATACACGTGGAGTCACAAGCATGCGAATCATGCAACTGCATTCGACGCAGTTGTGCCCGGATATGCAATGTCATTAAAATGGTATTAGTCGAAAACAACTTTGATACGGTATGACTAGCTGATACCCGCGATGTCGTCTGTGTTACTTGTTATATTAATGATAATTATGGAATTTTCTAGTAGACATTTCTAGTAGTGGTTCGGATAATGAATATGTGCCCAATGCGAAACAATAGGTTCAACCCCCTATTCCATAGTAGGAAGTAAACGTAAGTCTGGAAACGTGGGTGTGTACTATACTTTTATGCCTATCTCTTGGAAGATTACGGGCGTGATGTTATCTATTATCTATTATTAGTTAAGTGAATGTTTAGATTCTTAATTAACAATTCCTAACAGTAACCTAACATTCAGTTAATGTATTAAACGTTAATTTTTAATAAAACTTTCATAACTTTGATTCACTTTGAAGTTTGACGCCATTTTGACGAACGATTCAATTTGAATATCAATGAACCGAGTCAAATTTCGGTAATAAACTAAATGAATGAGTTTGATTTCATTATTTATTACAATTAGATAGAACTGATTTATTGTTATGTTCATAATTAAAGAAATTCATTTGTTGTTATCGTTAAATTTAAGTAAATAAATTATAAATTTTTTACTTCATTCGATATTCGGTCTTAGTTACTAAGGCATGAACAAATTACCGGCGATTGAATCATCTATATGATCTTACATACATACATACATATCATCACGCCGGGTCCCTTGCGGGGTAGGCAGAGAGCACCGAGTGCCAAATAGCTCTAT
>DWTO01000726.1:0-19236 GCA_018244755.1 Jemadia pseudognetus | reverse complement strand
GCAAATCTTGGGTAATGATTTTTTGAATGCTGCCATATGAGATCCCTGTGACCTCAGCTACATGCCTGATGGTCACTCTTCGGTCTGCTAATATGATTTCTTCGACTTTTTTGACGTTATAGTCGGTGACGGACGTCGAAGGGCGTCCTTCCCGATTTTCGTCTTCTGTCGATGATCTACCGAACTTAAACTCCTTTGCCCAGCGTGCAACTGTGGAATATGGAGGAGCAGAGTCTCCTAATGTTCCCACTAAGTCGTTGTGTATGTCTTTGATAGACATTTTTTTCAGGACGAAGTATTTAATAACAGCTCTAATTTCGTTTTTCTCCATTTTGATGTTGACTTGTCGGAATTTAGTACTCAAATGAATGTAGCTCCTAGGAATCGTGCCCTATTTATATGAAACTTTGTACCTGACCTAGTGGATGACTAATCTATTAGAAAAAAAATTATTATTATTATTATTAGGTGCACTGGAAATACCCGTTTCTCATTACTTTTTGATCACCCCTCGTACATTGCGTTTACATGACTTACTTTCGGACCGCGGCTCAGTGACGTCACTACTAGAACCGGTCATTCACTTTCCACCTAATCATATTCAATGTTATTTGTACATCTAATAGATACTACCGCCGAATTTGAAATGCAATTCACTTTAGTATGATTGGACACTTGCTTGTTTTTGCGCGACATATGAACGAATTTCTTTATTTCTTACATAAGTAGGTATTCCAATAATGGTATATAAATATATTTTCTTTGAGGACAACATAATATTATTATTATTTAATCATCACGCCAGGTTTGTTACGTAGTAGGCAGTAAGCACTGAACGCCAAATATCTCTAATATTGTTCGACTGTACATTACAGTAACCACTTACCATTTGGTGACTCAACCTGTTTTCTAAGTTTCAATTACATAAGAAACATCTGTGACACTCGTTTCCAATTCAATGAAACTTGTCACAAACGACGTATAAAATCCAAACATGGTTATAAAATTTTCAGTCGTTTATAAGACTATAATGTTTATCGAACTCTATTTGAATGTTGGACCGTAATAATCGTAAATAAATATGTTTACGTATTATTACCAGGGTTATGTACCTACATTTAAATATTACATCAATGATTTATCCGAAATAACAAAAAAATCCAGTAACCGTTTTTTTAAAAATGTAATCTGTAGTAATCAGTAAGCACCAAATTCATTTATATTCATTTCAAACACTAAAAATATTTATCACTCGTGTCACAAGTAAAATATAAGTCGCATTTCTATTCCCTCTTTTGATATAAATCGTCATAAATTCTAAGCTCTTCCATTTAACTTCACATGCAAATAGCATCTAAACGTGGTTGCCTATTACTTGAATTTACTTGATACGAGATGCAAGCGTAGGACAGGCGATTATAGAAAATCTGGGGTAACCAATTTGAGGCGCGCTAAATTTATATTTTATGCTTATTGACCTGTTTTCAGTGTTCTATTTAAAGTTCCGTACCTCATTAAATAGCTCGCGAAGGTACAAAAGGTCGCTCTTAATAAACGATGTGTTATAATTGGACATAAAGTACGGTTTCTATTTTATCCCCAATGGAGGGTAGATGTGGAAGTGCCAAAATAACTGACCTTATGTTTTGGTTACATTTAAAATTGTTAATCTTCATGAGTTGGTACAACAACGATGAAATTATTTGCAGGTTCTACTCACTTATCTTTTTTCACATGACCTGACTAATTTCTAAGTTGTCCCAGGATCCGAACACGTTCAATATTTAAAACAGCGCCTACAAATCGATTTGGATACTGGCAACGCAAGCCAACCTCCTACGTAATCGAGCACGCCTCACACAGGAATAAATTGAGTGCCACTGACGATCTAACTTGGTCCTCTTCCAATTCGGAATCGTTTTCAAATAATAAGTTTAATGAAGGACCTATGAAAACTTAATCGAAAAATGTTACTATGGCTATTAAGTAGCTATGCTAAATGCTCCCCTTACTCGCTGTACAATGAATATTGTCTTGTCTATAATTGTTTTGTATGTTTATAATATTTAATCATGATATTTATATAGTCATTTATATGATTAATTAGGTAAAAACTTTTTAAACGGATTTTTAATTTAGATGCAAATGTGCCAACAACACAAGCTTTTTAGGCATGCACTTTCTCGGTAAAGAGTTCAAGCCAACTGCCACATTTTAATAAGGACGCGTCTCGAGAATTCAAAGGCCCGGTTCTATCGTAATTTGCGTTGCATTTTGCTCTCTATTTGAATAGGCTATTTAAGAAATGAGAAATAGTGCTGTTATACAAATTATTTTCAGCTGCGAGATAAATTTAGTCTCTTAAATTGTATATTCCAAACAATATATATATAAACCTCACATAAATGTATAATTATAATTTATAACATGCATATAATCATTTTTATCGTAACAAATCATCAATTTAACACATTTATCGTTCCACTAACAGATGTGAGTCTTCCCTCAGAACAAGAAGGACTTACAGACATAATCTATCATGCTGGACAATTACTTATTAGCAGCCTTTAAGCGATTAGAGAACATTATGAAGAATTTAAACGTTCAGATATTCTCCGGATTATTTTACGTAATATTAGCGAGTGGTATTTAATCTAATAACGGACTTCATGAAATCGAAGATCACTTAAGCTCCAAACTCTCGCAGTGAATAGCTGACATTAAAACAACAAAGCTATTAAAATACAGGTGTAGTACAAAACACAGGATTAAGCCTGGAAACAACTAAAACGTACCGCGAATTCTCAGCATCAACATTTTTATACCATTTAACCTCAGCTATTGTAATTAAAACTCATGTGTTCACACATCAACAAACGCAGCACCAATAATAAACACTTACTTAACATAAACATGCGTAACAAACGTAAACAAGTTACATTATTGTTATTACGGAAATCCACAATGTACACAGCATCGTCGACCGCTTGGCAACATGTTTAAAACGGGACGAATCGTCTTAAATTCGTCGTATTACACGTAGTTTCGACTTCGTATAACACTAAATCGCAACATTGTTCATAAAATTTAATAACACACGCTTTGTAAAGTTAAACATGTACGGGAGGCGTGTAAAACTCGGCGCACGGAGCTTCGAGCGGGCAACGTGATGCTTTTGTTGGTGCGAGCAAGACGGAAGAAAAAAAAGAACGTCAACTTTCGGCCGCTTTCGGCCTCTTCCGTAATGTACAGTCGCCGCCTGTTGAGTCCACCGGGCGGAATAATATGGAATAGCCATTGATATTTTGATAATATCCTACAATTAATATAACGTACGAAATCCCTACTATCAGCTCCGATTAACAAAATAATTTAAGACCTTATTCATTCACCTCATTCATTCAAAGAGGAAAACCATGTTTAAAAGCGGAGTGATGAAAAGGATTGATGATAATAATGATAATGACACTAATACAATAGCCACATAAAATATAGTCGTGTCGACATACAATAGGCAACATAAACCGTGTCGGGGTGTAATAATAATACATCCGCTACCCCGTGCCGGGATACAGGGTGTCGTAAGACGCTACTAAACCTGGCGCATACAGATCGCAGTACGATGCGGTCGGTCTAGCCACAGCTTAATTCTTTGGCTCCCTATGGGCAGGTGGTGTGAGAAGCTGTGCTTAGCGATCCCCAACCCGCATGCCCAGCGTTGGGATTATGGGCATAAGATCTCAGGGTTCCAATAGTGGACTATAGTAGGCTGATGTACATAATGATAACGTACAAATTATGATAGATATATTATGACTGTGTTATTCCTCATTTATTTCTTTGGTATTCCATCCAATTGGTTAAAATAACATTTCTATGTTTCAGTAGTAAATTAATTATAGAAATAAAACCCAAATATCAGCCGATCCACAACATGCTCACCGTTCTTTCGTAAGACCATTGAATGGCATAGAAAACACATGGGGGCGGCTAATGGTGTGGGGTTCGAACTGTCCCATAGCATCGTAATCACTACGAGTAGGTAGTAGAAATGCCTTGAGAATTATTTATTAACTTTAGGGTTATTAAAAGCCTGTAGTTATATGCAACTATGTATTATACTAAAAGATTCAACAGACAATGCGCAGTAGCAAATTTATGACTCGCTCAGTTATGCACCCCAACTATACCGATTCTCCTAAAGGGGACGTTGGCATGTTTAATGGTCCTTACATTATAGTTTAATTCCTTACTTTTTGTTTTATATTTTATTTCGCCGGTTTACTAGACATCAAATAATCCAAGCATATATGTAGGTATTATAAAAAACATAAATTTTAACCCAACTTGCCCTGTCTATGTATTTTCAAGTCTATGGCCATTATAGTATAAGTCACACCACGCGGCTATAAATGTGCGTTTAGTGAAGACTCTTTGTTGAGTAAGCCGACTTTCGATTTAACTACGCACTGGACCAATAAATTCCGATGACGTGAACTGGCACTTCCGGATTAACGTGAACCATTTAAATCATACACAATGTCCCTCATTTAAGTTCCTTTGTTACACATGTTCCTTTGAATGATTCAACTAATGTCAATAAATCACAAACGCCATATGGCTTTTTTGAAAAAAACAAAACACTCTAGTGGAAATCACACGTCATAGATTTGAAGTCGAAACTAGTTATGACTGTTGTTGTGTGTTATACGTGACACACATGTTCAAAGACGAAGTGTCAACAAAATCACTTGTTCACCTTTGCTTAAGTAAAATATATGTTGTGAACGACCTCTACACATGATTTTGTTATTTTATCACTTTAAGAGCTCACGTTCAACAGCTTCTGGGAACGCATCTTACATTTTTGTAGAACCCTTTGACCGCTGTCGGCAGATACTCAAACAAACGTTATCGGTGCGCGTGCGCACGCCTCGAGCTGTTTACGTGACCGGCGGCTGTCATAACAACATAACTTTGTGTAACATGTCCCCATTATTTTCAATGTGCGTTACAACGTTAGTTATGCACTGAAGAAAACTTAGCATTAAAATATTGATAACTTATGAAAATATGACGCATAAATATAATATCGTAATATAATGCCAGTAACTCCCAAACAGGTAGGCAGAGGAGTGTAGTACACTCCACTCATCATGGAATAGGTGATGAGCCTTTAATCATGCATCGGATACAACTCCAGATTCCGAGCCACTACATTCTATCTCTATTCTAATATAACTGACGTGTTTATCCTACTTCACCACACATTGTAGACGCACACCGGTTTCGTACACTTAACTCCCCCATTAGAAAGTATAATAAAATATACATACATATAAGCCAATGAAAGTTTTATAAAGCAACACTGGAACATTTGGTTGCGCGCCGGAAATAAGTTCACTGCTCGCTTTAAGTAATCATAATGCAAGCCGCGCCGCCGCCTGATAATATCGTTAATTACTTCAATATCTCTCTGTGCCTGATACAATCGTGACTTTTTTATTGCATTAAGCGTCTTTACATCGTAATTAATATACGATAGCGGTGTGGATTCTAATACAAATGTTTCTGTACCATATTATGTTTCGTGTTCTAAAATATAGAAATCGTTCACATACCTCGATACAGGGCATCAATATGATTTAAAAGTATATTATATGATAAGAAAATGTAGAGTTGCCTCTACCAATTGCAATAAACTTGTGCTTGGTAGATAAATATATGTTGTATGTAACCACATATTATATAGTTAGATGATAAACTGCCATAAAATTTAGATTCAATATAAACTTCTAACAGCAGTCAGTGTCATTGAGTCTTTCGCTTAAGATAGTGGTTACTTCACATCAAAAATACTGAAGTTCTCAGTAAAAACACGTAGTCTGAATATAATTCTGAAATAGGCTAGCCCGTTATTCCAACATGGGATGTATAACATATCTGGTGGTACGTGGGGATGTAGTACACTTCTCTGCCTCCCTCTTCGAGGAAATGCAGGCATGATGTTATATGTAAATATATTTACTACGTTATTAGCTATTTCACGTCAAAGTTCCTAGTACTTATCTCGCGCGATCTAATATACGCGACCCAATTATCCAACCTCAATTAACGATCGTAATTGATTCGATACTAATTCGAACGTGCACTTATTACCATACGAGGTCTAGAATGTAGTCGGCGCAGTTATATGAAAGTTATTTACATGCGCTCAGGCACCGTTTTCATTCTATTTAACTAGTTTTTTTAGGACTGCTCAAGCAAGTTGGAGATCCTTCGTAATTCCAGTTACGTTTACGTAACACTTTGGTACGTTTCATAGAAATCCATAATTCAATCACAAATTTTCTTTAAGCATGTACCTATTTTAAATTCAAAACCTAATATTTGCGTAGACATTCTAATGTCACCGCCATCTTGTTTAAACATCAAATATAGTAGAGTATTATATTATATGTATAACAATTCGACACGGAAATTTAAAATTTACACCCACCTTTATAAATTAAAAAAAAACAAAAATAAAAGCCACATATAAAAATATGGGTAAACATATGGTCGCAATAGGCGATAGAATAAAAATAGCTCGGCTATGTTTCAAAGGGATCCATTATGCAACGCGTTTGTGAGACAACACGCTCGTGCTGGATATTGCAATTGCAAAGTAAAAGGATACAGTATAAGTTGTACCAATGTCGTTGTGTAGCTGAGCTATGTAGCGACATTGTCTAAGTGAGTAAATAGTGTAAATGGTAGCAATTGTTACAAAAACGTTAACTTTACGTTTTTTTACGTTCAAATAATTTTTAAAATTGATGACATCCCACCTGTTTGGGGATCGTAAGATGAGATCGTTAATGAATAATAATTATCTTTGTATATATTTTGTATTTAATGAATTACAATGTTACAGTATAACATATAAAATATTTTTAAAACTACCGTAGGAACATAAAGACAAAACCTAATTTTGTGTATGAAAGGCTAAATCCCCATTTTAAAATAATTGTTTCGCGATCTGTATGTAGTAACAGTTACATCAGTAGAAAAACAAATGTTAAAAATACTAAAAAATAATATTTACAACAGTGCTACATAAAAAGCTCTGTACTTTGAAGTATTTCACTGCAATACGCACCCGTTCCATACAATCATAATAATCGAACTATAATAGATACTTGTGAAGTATTAGGCTCAAGAACAATTCCAATCGCGATACCCTTTTCGTTATACGTTGAAGTAGGATTAGATTCTTTTGTAATGTAACGCCAGTTCCAGTTCTATAAGACTCAGAGAATTTTGAGCATACCGTTAGGTAAGTACGCTAGAATTGATTGTGATCCAAACAATAGTTCGTCCCTTTGAATCGGGAAAATGGAGACGAAATGACAAAGAAACGTATTCAATCCGAACGCTTAACAAAAAGGTCAAGTATTTAAATACTCATCTGACTGTCAAGGGCTTTATTCTTTGACAAAGTTCTGTTCGATACTAAAACTATGGAACATGACCCATTAGAAGTACTCTTATGTGGAGCGCTTCTCATGTCGACAGATACGATATTACTTCCTTCTATGAATTTCTAAAAGTTCTAAAAGTTCAAGGGAATCTCATAAAACTCTAAAAAGCTTAATATTTTATTCTTTGCGAGAAAAATGAATTATTCTTCGATATTTTTACTCCTGTTATTAGTTGTTATCTATTACATTAATTCGGGTTCGTTCAGATTACATGATTAGGTATAGACAGACTAAGGATTATCATGTTATAAATTGAGCAATCGAGGAAGGTAAAGTACATAAATAAACTCTCAGAGTATAAAAATGCGTTCAAATCAATATTACACCCTTCTAAATTGACATCATCGTCTCACGGGATTCCAATTAAGTCGAGGGAGTGTGGCGCGTCACATGCTCTTAAACGTATTAAACGAGCCTTTTGCTTAAAATAAAATCTTCAAAATATCAAGTATGTGGGGGGACATTTTCATGGGGCTATAATTTGACGCACCACTTTGGTACGCACCCGCGTTGCACAGGGGAAGGCTGCACCCTTAAAGGGCGGTAGGGGTTAATGAACGCACCAAAACAAAGGACCCGCGCGCCACCTGTAGGCCAATACTATCCGATAACTGCGATCGATAACATCCCCCCAAATTTTGCTTTCACAAACAGCACTGCGGCCGACAGATTGATGACGGGGAACAGAAAGTGGGAATTTTTCAATTTTTATACGGACATTTCTTTTTTCACTCCCAACGAGAGTGCACTGTAATTTTTCATTTCTACTGTAAATCTGTAGTGCTGCAGACAGTTTGGAAAACTTTTAAAGCGTATCTCGACGAGAAGTTTCACGGCTGTAACTCTTGCGGAACTCATCGCTCCTTTGTTGTTGGTTTCACGTTTTCGAAGTATCGAAAACAGAGCACTTTGAGTTTGTGAGAAATTTTGTATGTAACTACTAAACAGCTACTTTTAATATTTTTGTATTTATTTTTGTTTAAAATTTATATCACTTTACTGAATAAAGACGACATAGCTTTGTTCTATTACAGTCGCCCGGCATGCATTGGTAAGACATCTTCCTTACATTAGGAGGACCTTAAGTGAGCTATGGTACGAGTGACTACATTACATCCACTGTTGTGGATATACATTTCACATTTGTGTGTTTTTCATTATATAATGTATAACATATACCGCGGCATATGATAGTCAGGATAACGGTATACCTCGGTATTCTTTATATAGATACATAGAACAAAAATGTAAATTTCGCTAATAAAATTCGAATAATTATTCATACGAAAAGTAGAGTTCCTCGTAGAGTGGATATAATGACCACTTTTGTATTCCGTTTTCAGTAGAATGTGCTTGAAGTTTCGCGCCGCAGACACCATATGACATGCTAAGTAGGAAGACTAGTCCTTTGTAAAAGTATATATGTATCTACTTGCTTAACCTAATATCATTGTCACTAAATGTACATTTTAAATTATAGTATAGGAGTCGTTTTTATAGTGTTGTATTCTGCCAGTCACTTTAACATTTGAGAAATCTTCAAACCTTTTCAATTTCCATAGGTATAACCTATAGTTATACGTCTGAATGTAAGTCTGGTGATAACAAGAAAAATAAATAAAATATGTAACTATTCCTCTTGAAATGAATAACATTTATATTTTCGAACTTTTTCGAAAATAAAAATACGTCTTTTTCCGTCGATTGTTAATTAAATAGGTACTAAATGAATACCACGGGATCTGTGTTGAATTCAAATATCTTATATGTTCTAGTGATATTAAGAATAAGAAATCTGCGATGTGAAGTCAATTCTCCCATACATACTACATATAAACGACATCTTTACAATAAGTAAGTATACCTACTTATTTATAACAAACAGAAAAAATTGGAGAGTGTACTACACTCGTCTGCCTACCTTTTCGTACACGGATGACAGGCGTGATGTTACGTTACGTAAAATCAAATATAGGTAATCACATTTTGTATATCCATAACAATGAAATCTTTACACAAAAGTATCATTATTTAACAAAATCATGGCATTATAACAGCAAACAGTTTGAATGAAGCGGTAATATTAATTTGTAAAGGACACACCAACCTTCGCCACCTGACGACCACTTATTACATGTTTGGATTATATCACTCCACTGCCGTCCGTGCCTTGAACTCTGGGAGATTACGACACTTTAAAAGGCTGCTGTACGGTTGTGCTGATAAAGAATATAAAATATGTATTGTTGTGTTTAAATACACCAGTAAAATTATGTATCTATATGTAACAATAATATATATGCGTTAATACTTAATGCCTATGTCCAGCAGTGGACTGAGATAGGCTGATGATGATGATGATGATGAATACTTAAATAATTAATTATCACGCCTATAATTCCCGAAGAGGTAAGCAGAGGTATGTAGCACGCCCTCACGTGTCACGAGTTATGTTTATATTCCACTATGGAATAGGTAGTGAGCCTATTGCCGTACACAGGACACATATCCGGTTAGAGAAACTCAATATTGCCCGACCGGGGATTTGAACCCCGGACATCTGGACCGGTAGTCGCGGTTGCAACCACCACGAGTAACGAGACTGTTATATGTAGTGCAAATACACCAGACGAAAGCTTTCGGTGTTTCGTTTTATTTGTCATGTTTAGTTCAGTGCCACAAGACCGTGTTGTATTTATAAGCTTTATCTGTAATTAAGTTACGTTCGAAAATAACAGAATTAAACTTGTAAATTCCGATGCGGATACCTCCTCAGGAATGTTTATCTTCCCTTTATTCTACTTCTTTATATATAATTGACCTCCTCGTTAATCTAATCGTACTACATATATACATATACTCTAATTTGGTAAATCTCCCAATTCATCTATTCAGCTAAGGTAGAAAGTATCACGGTTTTACGGTTAAAAGTGGAAATAATCATTAAATAAAAATAATATTAGTTATTAGTTAAAGATCATTTATGAAAATGTGATGAAATAATTATTTTCTTTAACCCGTTTGACCATCCAGAATGCTTGATGTAAAGAATGAAATTAAAGAAACCAGTATTAATTTTCTTGCTATTTCACAGTGTTTAAAATAATTGCAAACTAAGTACATAGTCATCGAGCTACGAGACATGCACGTACTTAAAAAAAATGTACATTGTAAAAGAACATTGTGGGAAACTCTTTGAATCGACAATCGAGCCTAACACGGGAAAATCCCACTCGAACACAATATAATCGTAATACATGTGCGGAACTTTTAAACTGTACGTTAAAAGGAAACAGTTGCTTAGACTTTTTTAAGTTTTTTGGTTTTAATCTGTTAAGTTCGCTTTGTGAAAAATAAGTTACGTATATTAATGATAATATCGACGCAAAAAGATTTTTATGGTTTTTTTCTTGGCGATGTTCACTAACGATGACATTCCTTACAAGTTTAATAAAAACACGACCGGTCGTAAAACTGGTGTCAAATATATTATGTTCCATATTTATGATGTTATCAGTATAAATGCAGACAGAAGAATTGGAGGACATTTATCTTTTACATCAAGAATGAAAAATCTCTCTTCCTTTAAGAGAATTTTAACATCGTTAATCTCTTGCTGTAATGATGAAGGTAATTTCAACTGTTAGTATCCTCCTCACTCCCGCACTCCGAGTTCTCCATGAGAACCGTCAAAGCATGAGAAACACAAGGCAATATAAGGCGTTAACCATTCTCATCCAACGTAGACATCCAAACCCAACGGTGTATTGTTGAAAATCGCATGTCTATATTTAATATAGTATCGTATTTGTATTCGCAGTTCGGGTACATTACATTTTAAATGTACTAATACAATAAACTCAGTTTAGTCACAGTTCAAACGCAATAGTACCTACTGAACTTATTCATAGAATACAATTTTAAATTGCAATTTTGCAAGAATTCTGCACATTGTGAGCCTGCACAAACGCCGACGAGCGGCAGTTTAAATGTAAAAGTGGCAGTTGGGAAGTAAAACGAGATTTAACAACTGTGGATAAAAACGTCATACCTACATTTATCCCAACAATTATAAAAATGTTCGTAGTTCTATAGTTGCAGACGCATGAAAGATGCTCACTCACAAATACCTAACGTTTGCTTTTACTTTTAAATTTTGAACAAACCTTCCCCGTGTAAAATTTAATTTGAGGATATTATATAGAGGTATCTCATTATATATGACTGCCACGTTGGTCGTGTTGGTTGTAAGTGTGACTCCCGATCAGGAGGTCCTGGGTTCAATTCCCAGGTCGGGCACTATAGAATTTTTCTAATATAGATTTTCTAGTTGTGGCTCGGAGTCTGCATTTGTGCCCAGTGTATGGCAATAGACTCACCACCTATACCATAGTGGGACGTAAACGTAACTGGTAAAACACTCTACACGTTCTACACTCTTCTGCTTACCTCTTCGGGAATAACAGGAGTGATGTTACGTTTGTTATATATATTATATTATTAATTGAAATATTTTTCCTTAGAAATGCTTCTACTTGTTTAATTAAAAGCAAAACCATGTCAATATAATAATTAGAAAATTGATAAAGCCTGAGTGATTGATTAATATGAAAAATCGCCTCATCAATATCAGCGGCACGCCTGTCACGTATCTAGGACCGGTTTCATCCGTCTGTGTCCCCGCACTCACTAAACATTCTTCCAACAAAATAGCGACAATCATCTCATCCCACATATTCGCATATAGAGTCAGCACAATATTGTTGGGTATCGTCTAAAAATATTTCCTAAATTAGTAAGAAACCAAAAGTTTTATAAACCAAAAATATTAGGTACGTACTTTTAGCTAGATAAAAATGTTAATCTACATACATAAATATATTAAAGGCGATAATAAACATAACATTAAAAAATAATACTCTATACATATACATAATAATGTAGGTTCTTAATATAATAAGACACCATTATTTTTAAATTGATTTATCTAATAGAAATTAAACGTAAAACGTATTCTAAAAATTAAAATACACAATTAATGAAATACAATTTAACCGTAACTGGTGAACCGTGGGAGTATACTACATACATTCCTCTGCCTACCTCTTCGGGAATTACAGACGTAATGTTACGTTTAAAACACGCCAATACTACTACTTTAACTGACATCGTTATACCGTCCTTTTTTTCTTAATAGTAAATAATACTCAAATTTTACTAACGTACATAATAAACTCCAGTAGACTTATTTCTTGTTATAAGTTAGATATAAGTATAGATATTAACAATGTTCAGGAAAGGACGCTGCATTATGTGTAATTATATCAACTTGCGGTCTGCGGCCGTTAGACGAGAAGAATTTGTTTCACAAGAATAAGAACAGAACGAATGCAGTCACGTTCAAGGCAAAATAATACATGAAGCGCACAATGGATATAGCGACAAAATAAAGAAGACACAATGCTTACGTTTTCATTTTCCCGTGACCAAAATTACAGCCAAAGAAAGTGCATTGTCCATCCAGCTATTTTAAAGACACGCACTCACTGTCCACACACAAAAATTGTAGTCAAAAACTGTTTTCAAGTACCACGCGCTTTAAAATCTATTCGAAATTCAAAAGTTTGACAGCAGAATCAGACGCTGCTTCGAAGCTGTTTTGACAGTTCATAAAATGCGCACGGAATAGTGGCGCAAACGCGCGATCTAGTCCAAAGCTCGGCGGCAACTCGCGAGCAACGCGTCCGCTGTTCAGTATACAGCCATAGCTACAACCACGGGGGCTATTGTGCCGCGGAAGCCAGACACGCGAACCCTCCGTGCATCTACACCATAACTATAGATACGTCACTCCTTCATTTCCCATTGATTTTTTCGGCCAGCACAGTTGAGTTATCCAAACTTTTCGTTTTGTCTGGAGAGTGCAGACGGCGAACATGTTAATCCACGCTTTTGAAAGCCACTTTTAGTAGCTTAAATATCTATACATGTATATTTGGTAGTTGGTATGTTTGGTTTTCATTTATTATTATGTTGTCATTGCATAAGTTGTGGGTGTAAAAATTAATACTCTTCGAATGTCAGAGCTTACTCCCACAACTGCGACATGAATTCTGAGCGTTCTTGCATGTGATGGAATTGTTGTAGGTAGTAATTTATAGTCGAAGATATTTGTTTATTTATCAATATCAAATGCGGCGCTACGAATGACTGGCAGTGAAGGGACGGCGGTCAAATGGAAATGACTGCATCACAATAACCATTAATGTATCACTATTTGACAGACACGACACTTCAAACATTTATTTATTGATAAAATCTCATTGATACTACATAATACAGGCAACGTGTCATATTTATAGGTGAATTTATTACAGTCAATTTTAAAGCAATTTAAAAATATAACTTGCGTACAATAAATTAAGTTTGTCCTTTAAATTAGCACGCTATAATATAAATGGGTTGTACAATGAAATAAAATTTCTTTGACCGTTAATTTATGCGTGTGTACTGTACATAAAAAACTATTATCGAGCGTCCTTGTTACAGTTTGTGGGCGTTTATTAAACGCATTAAATGAGATTAGATATTCTTTCTATGAGCCATGGTAAAAATAAGCGCCTATTAAGAACGTGGCCCAGATATCGATTGGTGAAAGTATTTATAGTATAACAACGTCATTATTCATAGACGATAAAGGTCAATCCACACCGCGGTTGAGACACGGTTCGTGGTTCACTCGCTGTCTGGTCACGAATTATTTAGGAAAGAAATTAAAAGTATTATAAGTATGCACTCATTTGATTATAGTCAGTATGTGAGTTTATGTGTAAAATAATTAAATAACGATAAGTGATTATTTCAATGTAATTATTAATTATAGACCTTATTTTATTTTATATTGTTTAATACACTAATGTTTACTAAAATTGGATGAGATTGCAATTTGTGTAATAAAAATTAATAAGTTATCGAAAGGATATTAATTAGTGTATCTTTAATATTGTACCATGGTCAATAGTGAACAGAAGTCAATTTTTTATCAAAATGTACTTATCGGAACACGCGGAAGTTAGAAATTAAATATATATATTATAAACGTAATAAATAATAAATTATAAACGTAATTCGGTAATCACTCATTTGACTGAAATCATAATTATATTTGCTAATACATACTTGTCATAACATCAATGTTTTAAAGCAGAATAAATAAATTTCCAACTAACGATAATAAGTAACAAATTTGCATAAAGTTTTATATAAATACATAACACGTTATTAAAATTGTTTCTCCTCAGTAATATGAACGCGCGTGTAACAAACACTACTACGCAGAGAAGGTTCTTTATATAAACAAGATATAAATAAACTCTACAGCGCGATAATACTTCATAGGCTTAACAAAAAATATATTAAATCCATCCATTTCGTCTCAGGAACGCGTTATTGTCGCTTTGATATGAAAATTATAGTAGCTAGTTAGGACAGACGACGAGAAATTATCATCGTAATCTTCGACCATTGCTCGTACACCGTACATACTTGTATATACCTACAAACATATGTACTTATATGCAAATGGAAAAAGGAAAAAGTATAGTTGCGGGCATAATTTAAAATTATGTATAGAATATTAAAGCAAAGAATTATTAATATCTTTGTTGTATCTTCAAACTAGGTGGCTTACGGGGTAGACAGAGAGCACCGAGTGGTGAAATCTCAATTACTATTCAATTTCAATATTTAAACAAACATATTTTAGTAAATAAAACTATAAATCTGATGGATACCCTATTCTCATTCAAAGCGTCCTGCGCATTGTATGCGTAAATTACATCGCGCTATACTTGAGAAATTTGTAGAAATGCGTATACAAACATTGGGGCGAGGGTGGCTGCGAATCAAACGTCGGGGCGTGCGGGGATGCACAGAGTCATCGAATAACTGACAATAGTGTACGAATAAATGAATGCGGCATTTATAACAGGCATTTCAGTAAGAGGTGTAAAGTCCTCCAATCCGTACTTAGCTAACGTTGTATGGGCTTAACCTTTTTCATTCTGAGAGGAGATTCGTGTGCTGTTGCATAGATAGATAGAAATGTTGATTATGATGATTGTAGAACTATTATTATATCCTCAAGCTAAATCCCATACGCTGCAGGGTGAGATCATCGAGTCTTAGATAACTTAAATCCTTGAGGTGACCCTATTTGTATAGGGCGTAACATCACACCTGTTATCCCTGAAGAAGTAGGCAGAGAAGTGCAGTGCGCTTTCACGATTCACCAGTTACTTTTATGTTCCACAGTGGAATAGGTGGTACGACTATTGCCGGGCACAGATCTTGACTCCGAGCCACTACTAGAAATTTTACTTAGAAATTCTAATTTAAAAAATCTAAATTGTATCCGACCCCAGATCTGAACCCAGAAGCTATCGATCAGCCAGTGCGCTTGCAGCCACTGGAATAACAAGGTAAGTCTTGTATAAAAATAGAAGACTTATTGAAATTAATATCGGGTTGACGCGCTCACAGTCTTTTATAAATTATCTCGTCGAGGAGCAACCAATATTCGCCCTTACAACCTTTAGACATCCGTAGCACTTAATAGTCACTATAGCTTTTCGGTTTTTTTAACTTTAAGATTCCAAAACCACGAGAAGCAAGATTTCGCTCTTTGTTATATTTTTCCCGGCAATATATTATATTATACTTACATATACTTGTACTTATATGAAAATGCTATATATACTTATGTTTGTAATGTACCTATATGTTTCAATTAAACAAAGAGAAAAAACAGTGTTTTATGGTGTTGGCTTATTATAATTACTGTTTCAATACTCGTATATCGTTAACTACCAGTCCAACTTGGTTCAACGTGGTGCATAAAACACACAATTATTCAGCGGTTAAATAGAACACTTTTAATTTTATTAACAGGATTTTTAGAGAAATAATAGAGAAATAATCTGTATTAAATCAAAGATATACCAACATCTCGGTTCATTTTATAGTTTCGTAGCTCCAAAACGCACCACCGTTGCATTTCCTTTGCAAGAGAGGGGCAGGATCCTGTATCGATCGACATTTACCGACGCCTCCCTTCTATGTTACGTAATAAGCTAGATATTTCAAACTACGTCTGAAAATTCTGTGAATAAATATAAAATAAAGCTATTAAACTCTACAAAACAAAATGGATAAAGTCATTTATTTGTACAATAACAATGACTTATTCATTATATCTATAAATGTATAGAATCTATCTGTATGTTTATTTTTTTTATCAATTTTGTTGTAAATGTTCGTTTTATGAAACAGTGAACCCAATTCTACCGTTTTTAAATTTATATATCTGTATTGTATTGTATTTTAACCGGTTAACCATCTTGATGAAATCCTATGTCCAGCACTGGGACTATACACAGATAATTATAATGACTTCATATTTTATCATTATATTGTAACGCTGGTGTTACAAAAAGACCTGTCTCTCACGAGGTCGATTTTGAGCATCCAGTATCAAATATCTTCATCCTTACCGCTCTGACACGCTTCTTCCATATTCATCGCACTCTGTATAAAACATCTTGCTAAACAGGACAGACATAGAGCGAATATAGGACCGCAATAGTCACGATTTTCAAGATAAATACCTGCATGTTGAAAATAGGTTTAAAATTCTATATTCTAAATTAATAAGAAACCATTTTTAAACACTACTTACAAGAAGGAACTATTTTTATTTTAATTAACACCGTGCTTATATCGTGTTTTATCTCACCTTGAAATTTAAAAGTCTTACCTACTTATTCTGCGACAACACCAACACAGTTATCTATCTTATTTAAATTAACATACTAATTTACAACTATTATTAACCTGTAGGTTTAATGCTAAACTGATTGCTGAGACAGATACCTACATGTTCATTTCCTATTCGACGGAAATATTTTTGGTCACGAGGGTTTCGTCCTGGTTGTAATATGTATTACCTATATTTATGTATTTAAAATGTATCTAATGGGAAATTGATGGGAATTAAAATGGGAGTGTGCTACACTCCTCTGCCTACCTCTTCGGGGATAACAGGCGTGATGTTACGTAAAATGTATTTATTTATCGGGTTACTTTACATCACTTCGTTTGAGTCAGAGTATGTGTATTTCCCAGGATTTTATTATTAATGTTCATAATATGTGTTTAATTATATATTCGAAGAATTTAGAATTATATTTTTTTTGTGATTACTTTTTAATACATTCTATTCTGCTTGATTAGGAGCACAGAAAACGGTCCAATTAGATAACTTTGAATTGCAATTTGTTTTTGTGCGTATTAGGAAGGCGCATTAAAAAAGACTAATTCAAAAGTAGCCAACGAATACACCAATCACCTTGTAATTGAGTCCTATTCCTGTTTCCAACCGAGTGACGGACAGCGCAAGTGCATATATGTACATACATACTCGTATGTTATGAAATATCTGGCTATAATTTTACAACCGGCCTCCTGTCTCTATCAACTCTCCTTGGGAATAAAACGAACGTGTGAACCATTTTATGTGAACGATTATATTATTATATTTTATATGTATGTAAATATTTATATGTGTACTATTTTTACATGTATAATTATATTTATATTGAAACCATCTCATTATTATTAACATGTCAATTTTCCGCTATAGTATAGCTATGTTTATTAAATGAGTTGACAATAACTTCTTTACTATTCGCTCATAGCTGACTGGTCAAGAACGCTACTGAATATTAAACTCAGTCTTTGTCATGGCTGCTTAAAATGTCTTAATAAAGTCTATACATATGTATAAATTACATAATTTTACATAGTTATCGTATATCTGGCTACGAAAAATAAAAAGTTTTTAATATTACACATTGGATTGGACGAACTGAACCAAAATAAAAAGCATGCTCTCTTTTTGAAGCGAATAGGGTCAAGTTTCGAATTTCGAACTCATCCTTAAGCTTCGAATTCGACAGCTATCGGATTTCGCAAACGCGGCTTAAGATATTGTGCACGCATCCAGTTGTCAATATCAACCAGGTGTCTCATGTATCGGTACAAGTATGTACCTTCTTGCATAAATACATATTACACGCATAATATACGTTTCTTTAGCGTATTACAGGTACCATTGATTTCATTCCACTGATACCTTTTTGTAACGAATACATGTACTCGTACATACGTGTATTTTTTATGTAACTACCCTTTATCTTAATTTTATTTTGTTTAATCTTAATAAACAAGAAATATTCTCATACTTCAAGTTTGCATATATAATATAGAGTCACCTTTACATAATTTCTATTTAACACTACAAAAATAAACTCATCAATGATATCACAGTATTACAGTGATAATCAAGCATCTACATAAATAAAACTGATTGTAGAGTGACATAACTCTTCTGACAAACTCTACAAACGTAGAGGTCAATAACAGCACTGTATTATACTGCAAATGTATAAATGTAGAGATATATAACAATAGTGAGTGCGGGTTAATCTCGCATTGATCGGGCCACAATGATCCTATTATACGCGAATAAAGCCAAGTCCGGGCACCGGACTAATGATAACGGAAGCGCTTACAAATAGCCTCAATAGTCTTAAATAGCTTGCATTAATGGGAACTATTGAAACTGTGATATTGCAATACAAGTCTGTACGGGGTT
>DWTO01000725.1:0-19244 GCA_018244755.1 Jemadia pseudognetus | reverse complement strand
ATTTTGTAGTGTTCGACCCGGGAATCGAACCCGGGACCTCCCGATCGGCAGTCGCATCTGCAACCAATACGACCAGCGAGGCAGTCAGTTTATTGAAAAAAATCCAACAAAACAATTGTTAAATACACGAAACAAATTGTTTAAACAACTTCGTTTTCAATCTTCACTTAATCAATAACTGTTGACAGGCGAGTAGCAGTGAACATTTATTTAACATACATACAAACATATAACATTTTAATAACGATAAAGTACGTACTTGTATGCTTACATGTTATACATATAAAGATGTAATTAACCAAACATCAAAACATCTTGAACAGAAGAGTAAGTAAAATAATATTTTTACCTCGCTATAATTTGAGACGAACAAAATATTATTAATTTTTGTATTAGAGCAGTACTATTAAATTATACAAAGAGTACATTCATTCTAAGATGCCTGTTACATTTTGCGGATCAGATATGTAAGCGCTTTCAAACCGTGAACGTCAAGTCTAGAAATACAAAAGTAATCGTGACGCAGGGAAGGCTCCGTGCGCTCGCAGCCTCATTCCGCAAGATCATTGTTATTTATCTCAGTGCCTTTCCGTTTTTATTTCGTCCGTGTCCGCATCGCTTTATTTGTCTTCGGGATCCGAGGGTACATTAACGTATTTTTCTTGTCTATTACCGAGACGGTCGTCGGCTCACCTTCAAACTTTGCGTTCCGCGAAATCCAAACCCCCTCTTGTTTGTTTGTTAGTTTTTTATTTCTAAGATAACTCAAATAAAACTTGACGATTGATTGCATTGTAGGAAAGCTAGTAATTACAAGGGGCCCCGAGTTGTTATATTGTGAGTCGGGAGTTAGTTTACGGTGTGGGCATCGTTGCGCAAACCGCTGAAGTTTAATAAACCAGTTAATGTTGCTACGTGGTTAAACGTTGTTCCGTTCTCCAAGCGATATAAAGCTGGTTGGCGGGCGATACACGTTTCAAGTTTGACATACAAGTGAAATATTTTCATCGCTGACGTTAAATGAATTCAGCTCTGGGTGTTTTTTTTAACGCGTTCGCCGCGAAAGTGCCCTTGTTAAATATAAAAGCACTGAAAACGCGTACTAACATATATTCGCAGTAGGTTAACGGCAATGGAAAAATCTAAGGGAATGTGAAACGAATGTTACTTTTTCATAGCGAATGGGAAATATTTTTGAAGGTTACACGAAACATATTTCAGAGGGTTTTGTTACCTTTAACAATTTAAACATACTCGTAATCCGTTCAGTGGGAATATTATACTATCATGATAAGGTATTGTTTTATTTCTCGATAATTAATCAGGAAACTATCAACTGTGCTAGTGACTGATGCGGGAGTCAGGAGTCTGCGAAGGCGGTGGATGTCTAAGGAGAAAGTATTGAATATATAAGAGGCAGGTTAGGTCTGTACGGATATACTCGTAGATATCTGACATTCGGTGTTCCTTGCCTACCTCGTAATTGACCCGGCGTGAGAATATAATAAAAATAATTTTGACAATTTTCGATTACGCAGGTAGTATTATATAAACAGGCTACTTTACGTGAAGTTACCTGCAGTCTGTAATCAGTCTGAAATGAAACGATAGATTTCTCTGAATACAGTCGTAGATGTGTTGGTCACTGTGAGGTTTATAGCTAACATCTTACGGCTTGTGTCTGCGTACTACGCGCTCTAACCCGTAAAACAACAGTGGGAACTAGCTTTGAGGTAGAAACATATGCTGCGGTAGCGTGGGGATAGGGAGCCTTGTTCTGCCGCCGTTCTATATATTTTGGTTCAAACATCATCAACTTTTTTATCATTCCACTATTGGACAAATGTCATCTCTAAAAGTGAGAAATTCTCCGTCTCTGATTAACTCACTCACTGGGTTGACAGAGTACCCGCGGCTTAAGAATATGATGGAGAACTTAATGTGTGCGAGTTTCTCACCACCTATTTATTCCTCCACCATTACGATTCGAATGTGGATATATCGAACGTATTATCGCGTCATATAAATATTCTCGAGTGTTGCAACGTTGCAAAACATCGATGATTCATGTTGAACTAAATCGGACGGATTATTTTGAGATGTCCTTCGTATAATTTCAGACGCCCATTAAGGCGGTTGGGCGTTACACGACTGCCAGCCAGAATCTATTCCGACTTTAGCAACGTTGTAATATCTATCCTCGCAATAAAAGCGGTCAGATGTTAAATTTTTCATATTACTCAATGTGTTATTATTTCATATTTTTTATTTAGTCATAGGCTCACGTTTCACTGCTATCTCACCTGTAGAAAGCGAAATGCAGCCACGGATAAAGCTCGCTTGCCTAGGAAATGCCTATTTACTCTTGTCTTGAATAACTCCAGGTTGTACGAATCGGGAAAAATAGAAGCCGGCAAGGAATTCCACTCTTTCGCAATCTATCTATTTCGTTTGAATTATTCTACACAGTTCATCAAATAGGTTATTTTATAAAGTATGTAATAAATAATAACTGTGAAATATTTGTAATAGCTAAACAGGGGCATGGCGGATTTATCAACTTTGAATCGATTTGAAGTCAAGTTGATATGAAGAACTTCAAAACTTGGACGTATCGATCTATAAGTAAGAGCGTCCTTCACTCCACACTAACACGAGTATCTGTTTGTTTGGAAAGTAAAAGTTTGCTTTAAAAATTAATTACGTATATAACAGTAGTGTAAGGTTTTTCTTTTAAAAAGGGAGACCATTTAATATCCAATTCATAATTCAGCTCTGGCATATTATTATTTAAATGTAACAAAAATGAGTCTTAATCTTTCACAATGAAAAAATCCCAATCCTGATAGCTTTCCCTAACTCAATTTTCTGTGTTTATTTGTTTATTATTATGTAATAGGCTGCCATTTAAACACTGGTGCCTTTGAATACTATACATATAAATACGATAATGACATTGTGAATAAAATATATGAAAATAACATACGTAGTTGGTGAAAAGTGGGCGTACTACCTCTTCGGGGAAACAGGCGTGATGTTATGGAAACGTATCTCAAACATGAACACCCTCTTTCACAAACTACATAATACTTACTTTAACGTATATTAAAGGAATCAGTTAACTAATAGGGTTGTGGATATATTTTTAATTTAATTAGGCCGATGCCACTCGAAGTCGAGATATAAGTCGGGCTCCGTCTAAGATGCCACTCACTACTCTCGACGCGGAGAAGTGTTTACTTCTCTTACAAACATTTACTTGGAAGGGAAGACGGTAAATCCATACAAGGATGCTATACCCACGCGGGACGCTTGTCACGTTTGCTTTGCGGATTTATTTAATGTACGTAAAAACAAACTTAGAATGCATTAGTTATCCTATATCTGTATTGGTGAACCGTAACCTGTATAAAGATCTCTAAGTAGCGTGAAGTATATCATCCCGCTCTTGGCCAGCGTGGTAGACTATGGCCCTAACCCTTCTCACATTGAGAGGATAACTGTGTCAAAGAAACGTTCAAAGAGTTGATAATGATGATCCTATATTTTTGTTTGCGGCTACATCAGATTTGTTTAAAATAAGTGTACATTTACCTAGCACATGCTTTAAAACTACTACTTACCGCCGAGATAAGAGTAATAACAATTGGCTATAAAATTAAATTAACTGCTATTATAACAGCGTATTAATGACTGACCATACAGGAAGTCATGATTGCTCGTATATAGAGCCGTAAAGAATAAATTCATTCTCAGATCGGCGACGCGAAAGCAGGCGCGGCCAACTCCGACGCAGCGAAGCGAACAATTATAACGAGTGTGTATAAATCAGGATGAAATGTGGCGTGTTCTTATTATATACCGCTACACGAAGATCAGCACGACCTGAGAGCCCAATGAGATTTGTGAGTGCGACGAATCAATCCTTTTATATTACGAAATTTGTAACTATTTTTCCAGTCCATCGCGGTTTTGTAGCCTGCGCCGCAACTCATTCGAGAGTGAAATAAATAAATTACGTGCCAATTATTGCGTGCTGAATACAATAAAATGTGGTAGTTTGCAATTAATTTTATGTAGTGAACGAACAGTATTTTTCCAACAATCGAGGTTACGTTTCAGTACCACTATATATTAATACATACATATCTTCACGCCAACACCGTATGGCAAATATCTCTATCCTTACAGATGTACCACGCTTTTTCTACATATTAATGTCGCATTAAATTCTGTATTTCTATAAAAAAGTGCGAAATGTGGGTTTAATCGAAATTATAAGTAGCCATACTGAGATGTTGATTAAGTTGAAATTTTAAATCGAGAAGATATTTACTGACAAATTTAGTTAAGTCATCGTAGGTTTTTATTACCTACTGTAAGGATCACAGTAAATACGAATACGTGAAAACATTGCAACATAGTGACAAGATGAAAACGACTTCTAAAATATAACCTACTACTGCATTATTTGACATTAAACGATTCTATTATCAGAACAGATGGTAATGTATCGGGAATCCATAGATGCGAAGATTTTATCTCCGTGAATACAAATGCACTCCTACGACAAAACTGATAAGAACTGAATATGGGACATGTAGAAGATATTTGTAAGTTTAGAAATTGTACGGTGCACTTAATGTTTGTTACACCATCACGCCTGGTCCCTTGCAGGTTACATTTATGTAAAACCAAAAATAGACTGTACTAAGGGCTAAATACAATGAAATATTCGAAATTTATTGCCTAAATTAAAAAAAAAATTTACCCGTATCAATTTATATTAAAATCAATAAACTCAGTTGCATTTGAATTATTGGCTAGAGTAATATGTTTCATTGGGCAAAGAGAATACCATTTTTTACACGTATTGTATCCGAACATCGGCCACGTCAAACTGTTCCCGAAGGATCGCGTGGGAAACGTATGTGAAATTTGTGATTTTGACATTTTTGCGATTTATGTGCGCTCGGGTTGAAGAATTTTTTATAATAAAAATCGTTAATGGATACATATTCACTTTTTAAATCCCAATTCTCTCTAAAGTTATCATAGTTAACGTTAAATAAAAACGTCATCGAATTCGACAACAACAACATTTTTTACAAACGCTAGCACCCGTCAAGAACGTAGACTTATTTCCGGGACAAACGGGAATGTCCCGCGGAACATACGATTTTTGGTAAACGTGTAGCTTACGACTTACCTTTTCGCACAAATTATCTCTCAGCACAGGACGACTTCGTAACCCGAAAATAAGATTTTACATGTAGATTATTCAGTTGACAAGATGATCTCCACATTTTATACATATTGCCATCATCATCTCCAAACATTTCACCGTTTCACTGTTCGACATTGGTCTAGTATCAGACTGAAGAGGGTTAAGTCTACAGTAATCGTCGTATGTCTACGAAATTACGATTTAATAATACATATTAATGTTATGTAATTATAACGTTATTACATTTCAAATTAACTTAAACTTGCTATGTAATATTTTAACAATAACAATAATATTTTAACAATATTTATATATTGAACGAATATAGTAAAAAAAATCAATTATTATACATGCCATAATATTTCAATGCACATGTTATGTGTAATTATTTCTTTGTAACACAAGTAATATAAAGCGTAATTATTACAATGCTCATCTAGTTACCCGTTCATTACATCATCCGAAGGTAATGTACAGGTCTGTAATTAAGGAATTCTTGGCATGTGATGCAATGATCAATCTATGATTAATTTTCACCCTTGAATTATTGTATTATTGTTCATTATACGCATATAAATTGTGCTGGCATGTCCCTCGCAAGAACGGTAAGGCATGCGAGGATTATATCATCATATATGTAGGATCATACATGCATACATACACTCACGCCTATTACCCATCGGGGTAGGCAGAGTAGGCCTTATAAATCCGTTTCGTTAATCTAATATCCTTCATTCTTTTTAAATTCATGAACTATTTTGTGTTTTGTTCTTCACAGTTCGATATTTGAAATTTTAAACATGATCCCGGTAATTGTCGTAACTGATAGAATTATTATTAATTTCTCATCTATTTTCTAATATTACGAAGTGCATTAGATTGACCACCGACTTATAAAGAAATTACTGCAACAATCATGATTACGTTATTAGCGTTTACTACAAGAAGAATTAATTAGAGATTAGGAAAATTATATAAAAACTGAATAGATATCTCTATAGGGACGAAATATACAAGTAAATAGACTGATTATGACGACATTCGATCCTAGTTTACCAATCCATATAAAAATGATAAACATTGGTCCAATGAGATACGGGAGCGTCCCGTTTATTTGTTAGCACGAATTCGGCCTTGACCCGATCGGGAGTCGCTTCGGCGAAATTACTTTGCGTAAACAGTACGAGGAATCTGTCAATAGAGGTTCGTTCGATTGTATTATAGGTAAGAAGGTAATTCGATGGTTTTGTAATGCGAAGTCGCTTCGCTGACAGTGCATTGAACGTGGCGGGGATGCGGGCGTACGGCCATATTGCCGGTCGCTGGTAAACAAGAGCGCTATCGGAGCCGGCCGCGCGCCTGCATCCGACGCGCAATATCCTTCTAACAAAATAAAGGAATTCCGCGTGACGACAATTGTTCGCCGTCTTCGCCCTCTTACCCTCGCCCGAGAAACACAAACGCACGCCTTCGAACGACTTTACGAAAATTTGCATGGCGCGAGCTGCTCGTGTATTTTTTTTCTTACTCTTTTTCTTCCCTATATTTCCACGTTCAGAAAAGCAATTTTTGTACGACGCCCGCGATACGGAACGCGGGAAATTGCACCAGTTCGCGGGTGAACAGTGCGAATGGAGTCGCGCACATTGTGCCGTGCAGGGGCGAGCGATTGCTTTCTGTCTTTATTGCCACTGTTCTATTCTGGACGTGAATATGCTATCATACATCCGTTTGTATAAAATACGTATTGTGCTTCCTCCTTTTTCAGACTTGTTTACGAAGATGCGCAAATGTTCGTCGATATTGAAATCGATAGTCTGGCGCTGAATTGATCCTATTCGTTTAGTACCAATGTTAATGAACAAAGCGTAAGTACCACACAAAACACTATTCTAGTTAAGCGCACGAATCATTGTCGTTAGATTTTTAACTTGCATCATTATGCCTATGCAGGGTCCTTTACGGGATGGGTATCCCTATTTGTAGGCACGAATATCTCTATTTATAATCCCTTTTACATTGTACATTTAACTAGTATTTAATTCGAAAGTAAGACGACTTCCGAGCGAGTGTCTAATGTGGGTGAAATTGAAATCGTAATCAGAGTTGAGCCGAGCGCTTGATTCAGGGAAAGAGTTGTTCAGCAGTCGCGGCACTTGTAGTTATTTCCCGATGTTGTGAAATTCAATTAGCCCCAGACATCCCGCCCGCTGCTTCTCTGTATACAAGCAAATTATCTTCATTACGCCGGAGTATAACAGAGTAATTGTTAATTACTTTAAGATGTAAACCTGGCTCTTTTTGCATCCGCTACCGTTTACACTACTAATGAACAACGTAGATGGCAGTAGCTAATGAATCAATCCTTTTAAGATTCGTGTATGACGGAGAGATGAATGTACGAGTAGAAGAATCACGTTAGCTTCGTAACAATAGAGATATTAGTGACACGGTGTTCTCCGCCTACTCCGTAAGGGACCTGGCGTGATGGTATAATAATACGTAACATCACGTCTGTAATTCCCGAAGAGGTAGGCAGCGGAGTATAGTACACTCCCACGTTTCACCAGTTATGTTTACGTCCCACTATGGAGTGAGCCTATTGCCATACACCGGGCACATATCCAAATACCGAGACACTATCAGAAAATCTAAATTAGAAAAATTCCGAATTGCCTGACCGGGGATTTGAACCTAGCATTCATTCACTCACGATCGGCAGTCTCGCTCGCAACCAACACGGCCGACAAGCCAGTCAAATAATCACAGTAATGTTACGTATACGGTATAATACGATGAATCTATGATATAGAGAATGATGAGTAATATTAATCTATCTCTTTTTGCATTCCGCGACGTTCATACATCTAATCAAGTACACGGATGCGGCTAATGAATCAATCTTTATTAAACATAAACTACTGCTTCACGATTTGTTGCTTTGGAATATTACATTTCAACTATTTGTGTTCTCAACTATTTGTAGCTGTTACGTTTTAATTAAAGTGATATACTATTGAGCGTAGGAGCACCCTTGACCTAAGCGTAAATATTAAATGGTCGCGATTTATTACAGCAAAAATATTACAAACTGAATAATTTCTGAACGTCCGTTGGAATTTTGTAATAGAAGCGATCCGATTTACGCCACTCGCTGATTTTGCCGACACTTTTTCTGTCTATTTTTCTATAATTTCAGAATTTCCGTCAAAATGGATGCAAGAAAAATGGTCCCTATCTTTCCTTATTAGCACTATGAAAAAATTCTAAAGTTAAATATCGTATAATTCGAATTAAAAAAAACGTAACTTCACGCCTGTAATCCCCGAAGAGGTAGGCAGAGGAATGTAGAACACTCCCAAATTTGAATTAATTTTATTGAAATTGGTATTTTAGCACAACGATGTAGAATAGTCTGTTAAAGTTTGTTTACTTTGAAAGTGTAACTCGTGTACACTCTCACGTTTCACAAATATCGCTATCAAGATAATCAGTTATTAATATAATAACTCTTAAAACTGATAAAAATTATAATTGTTAAATATATTACATATTTTGTTTGTAACCATTATTGTAATGTTATAAATATATTACACGTTTATGGAATTACACATAAAATAGCTATGACATAAATCGTTTTGGTCGTGTTAAAATTCTTGTAATAAAACAACAAAAGAACACATGTATCATGATATACATTCGACGAACTTATTAACTAAGCCGCCAACAAATAATGGACCGAGCTATTGGCGATCTACCCCCCCACCCTGCACACCCTACCGCACTCCCCACCCCATAGATAGAGCTATCGGAAAAAGCCTATGGACAAAAATACATCAATTTACAAGGTAACGAGTTAAAATGGATGCCGATACACAGATGCGTTTTCAGTGATTACGAATATCTCTTCTGGTGTTTTTGAATTTTTGGCTTCCTAGTGGGTAGTCAATTAACTGAACTAGCAGTTTAGAAAGGTCATAGAGAAATAATGAAATAATTAATAGAGAAATGATTGATAGAGAAATAATAAATTACTAATAAGTGTATATATTTAAGTATAGGATGAGGAAGAAAACAAAGGATCCTATTGTAAGCAGCTGATGAATAATAGTTATATGAAATTACGGGAAAAAAGAGTAGAAAAATATAAAATGGAAAAATGGAAAATGGAAAAAATGGAAAATGTTTACTTTTATTTTTTTAAAACAAGCGAACACTTTCAAAATTTATATGCAGTTCTGCTCACAACCTTGCTTATTAAATTTTCCGTATTTTACCTTATTAAGCTTGTCATAGCTATTTTGATGCTCTTTTTCAATTGAATATCTACACTGGTGATATATTTTGTAATGTTATCGAGTTTGTTTTACTGACGTTTGATTATAACAGGCGGGCATCATATGGAGAGTGCTTTTGAAATTTTGTTGTATTATTAAATCAGTAGTTTAAAGCACAATAAATGTTAAAATTACAAGGGTAAAGTCTTTATCGGTGCGACGAAATAAAACATATTTTCTAAGCGTGCAACGTTAATTGGGGCGACATAAAGTATGTTCACTAATGCAATAATAAATCATTGTGCGTGGAAAATTTGCGCTTGCGCAGCTCGTAACGAGCAAGTGCTCTTGTTAATTAATTTATCTGCCACAGTCATCCATAAAAATAAATCTTTTTAATGCGGGTAGATATCTCGCTCTAGGCGCTGGAACGGACCGTTCGAATGGAAAGAAGAGCGGATCCAATCTAACAAAATAGCACCAATTACAATCCCAAACTAGACGCTATAGCCGAGTAATGGCCGTCCTTCGACAACACATAAATAGAAGAACACCGTACTACGCCAATAATAGTCCAAATATCGTTCAATAATGGCACAAAAGCGGACAAGTGTGGGGCAAACAATAATGGTCGAGACGTCGAGGCACGTACGGAGTCGTAGAATTAATCAGTTAGTCACACTTGCGGCGAAGTAAGGAAGAGTCGATTAGGAGGGTACCTTGAGGATTATTGAGACATCGCCGCATGCCAGCTGCGGCCGAAGTTGCCGATATTGCCGCGGACCGCCCCAACTTGTTACGAAGAATTCTCTCCGCCTCCAACTCCACCGTTCGATCACACTTATTGGAAAAGGGCTGTTATTTTAGACGACTGTTTCTTTGTCATGTACAGAATAATAGAACGACACGTTGCGTCTCATAAACTTATTGGCTCATATAACAAAAGCTTTTGTGGGAATTTTTTGAAATATGTTTCGGGTTGTTATAAATAGATCTTCGAAAATTTGTAACAGGAGGACATTTTTAAACAACTCTCATTTTATATAAATACATTTGTCGATAAGCATTAAAATGACAATGTGAATATATTATTATTATCATTACCGACCCTTATATCATATCACAGTTGATCACGGGTCTTCTGTCAGAACGAGAATATTAAAGCCCATAGTTACGATGGCCAGTCCGAATTGACAGATCTTTCCATTGTAATATTATAAAATCACTTAGTTTTCTCAATTTTTTATGTACGTTATTCGAAGTGTGTAATCATCCATATGAAATCTGATTGAAAAAAATGAACAAGATTCGATTATCGTGCCATGTTAATCATATTTAACTAGTACTACAGTTACGTGCGCAGTATTTTAAAAACGGTATAATTTAATTCTGTGTACAAACACGAGTTTAATTGATGGTTCGTTGTATATCGGGAACGGTATTTAGTTATAAGCCGAAGCGAGCTCCGTATGCGAGTCCCGGACTGCAAACAACGTTTCCGGGAAACATATGTTTATTAAAAAGTGTATAATTCTATTTTATTGCATGATTATTTATATCGTAACATGTTTAATGCCTCGTTGGTCGTGTTGGTTGCAAACGCGACTGTCGATCGGAAGGTCCTGGATTGAAATTCCAGGTCGGGCACTACTGGATTGTACAATTTAGATTTCCTAGTAGTTTCTCTGAGTCTCGAAATATGCCCAGTGAGACATATACCATAGCTGGTGAAACGTGGGAATGTTCTACATTCCTCTATCTGCCCCTTAAGGGAGTACAGGCGTGATGATCCGTTATTCTATATCTGTGTACACGTGTTGTTTTCGAATACTGCGGCTGTCAGTCGCTCAGCTGATTGGATTCCAATGGGCTGCGGCGCTTACGTCACTCCCGCCAGCAATCTCGGAACTCAAATTCACCTGCACAGAGTGACGTCCTTATAACAACTTGTTCCAACATTTTTATGTACATCATAAATTACATACATAAGATTTCAAGTAACCTATAAGTTATATACAGACTGATGTTTTTAATTTCATTAATGTTTCATTGCGTGTAAAGATAAAAAACAAAACGGTATGTATAAAACTGAAGTGAAGGACACAAATTTAAGTTACAGATAGTTGTGTTTAAAAGTATAATTAATTGAAAACCGAATAATGTTTATATTGTACTAGTGTAGCCAAAATGTTACATACAAAAATTGTGTCATCTAACGTAAAAAATGTCTCTACATGTATCTCTATCGGAAGTAGAGTCACGTGAACGTACTGTCAATATTGCAATGCAATCACCGCAGCGTGATCGACGGTCGCCGTGCACGCTACACCGCACGTACAATAGAGTACTGAAACGATAAATACTTTGGACGATATCTACAACGACTCTATGTCGGTAGCCGGCATTTTAGAAACGATTGGGGAAGATTTACTCGCGGTGTTATATGTAGTTTGAATATTGCATGATTGAAAACCAGGGAACGATCACGTCGAGTTCGTAAGGGTAGAGGTAATGAGCACTCGCGGTTCGCTGCCTACCCCGTGAGGACCAGGAGTGATTGTGTCATAATAATAAAGGTTGCATAGAGACATTGTTTGTGTAGTCCACATATTAAGGTGATTAGAATAATTACCGCAACAAATATTAACTGTAATGACTATTAGAGATGGCCTTAAAGATTAGAGATGGCCAAGTTGTAAGTTGCATTATTAAATAAGCATTAATGGCGACTTGAATAAAAGCAGAAGGGGCGGAACATGTGCGCTAAGACCGTGGCTGGTAGAAATCATTAATCTCCACCTATCTTAAAGTAAATATGCAGGACAATGTATATATTACGTTTGTATGATGTAATATTGTAAAGATTATTTGAAAATGTAGTATTGTCTATAGATATAGAACGACATGACGTTATATTTACGATTACGATGCGCATGATTATTAAAGTTTTCAAACTGAAACATCATGCAATTGGTGAAACTTGACGAACGCGGCTCCTTCAGAAATTAATTAGGTTTATATTTTAGCTGCAATTAGGCGAAGGAGCCACCAAAGATAAAAAAAAATATGTATCCACAAGTTAGGGAGAGCAGGAAAGGAAAGAAAGAATTATAATTAGCTTATTTAGAGAAGACTTAAACAAAAAAAATGTTTCATTATGAAAAGTGACATTTGATTTTCAGGCTCGATAATTTGAAAATCTCTGCAGCCTTCTAACAGATAAAAATATGTCTTAGTATTACAAAAGTCCAATACTGCGTATGTATGCAATTTGCTAGACAATTGAATTTGAGCTTAGTGTTCTTAGATATACATAACATTGTTTAATGCATCTACTAAACACTGTGCTTTAACCACCTTGGCTCGGATTCCTATCGTGTTACAAGCCGTGTGGAAGATGTTATGAGGCATTATCAGTAAGAGAATGATGTCGATAATGCATGAACATGCGCTATGGAACACTTTTGACAAAAAAAACAATCTGTTTTCATTAAATCAGGAAAATACAGAATGACATTAATTTTATTTTTAAAATGTACACTGCTATAAACAAAGTATTTTCAAATAATACTACAGCGCTAAATGCCCTGGCCGCCTGTGGGCAGCAGTGTAGGCGGTGTGAGAAGCAGTGCTCTGCGATCCCCAACCCACATGCCCAGCGTGGGGATTATGGGCAAACCGTCAGGGGAGGCCTGCACTCTAGCAGTGCACTGCAACAGGCTGATAAAGATGTGTAGTTACGTAATAGACACACAATATATTCACAGATAATATTGTGTTCTGTTTTCACAATTTTTATTACTTCATATAGCACTTTAACGTTTGCCGGCGATTAGGGATTCCACGAATCTCGTGTCCCTTAGTACATCAGCGAGGAACACTGAAAAACGGCACTATAAGGTATTACGACTAGCTTCGAAGAATGCCGCGTCATCTCTCTTTGCTCACATGTAACGTTATAGATACTTTTTCACTGTAAATCCGTTTCTTCGGGCATAGAACATATTTGTTCTGTTATTATTAACGAAGAGGTCGGTGGCTTTGATTACTTTCAAGAGTAGGTATATAAGTTGCATCGTTAATTCTTATCGTCTAACAGTTTGATACTTTTGTTAATATAGTAATTAAGAAGTCATACGAAAAAATGGGGTAGTCTATATCATCACGATTAATAATCCATTAATTGTTCCATAGTTGGGTAAGGTTCTTGTCTCAGAATTGAAGGGTGATGGATCTGGTCCACGCTAGCCAAGTGCGCGTTGGCAGTCTTATGATGTGGTGTAATAGCGTATAGGAGCATTTTAATAATGCCGAGGACATTACGCTATCATTAAACAGACATACATACGCGCTTTACGGATTTTATGTATATTCCTATGCTTTCATACTAATTTTCACAATTAGTTTTCTCTTACAGGCTACTTATTATTATTTATACTTTATTTACATTTTACACTGATGTAAAGTTATTCATGGATTCAAGTATCTAAATGCTAGCATCTAGAATGCAGCTTCATTGTTTCAGAGCAATCTGTTCCAAGCAACTTTCAGGTATATACATAAAGACAAGCACTTGGGGTACGGGGTATAAAATGACCACTAATAAACAGTCACATACAAACATACTGTGCATATTGAAATAAGCTATATTTTTAGAAGTTATGTACATAGGTAATGCTAGTTAAATTCAAGGAGTAAAATTTTTTTTGCGTGTTCCGACTCGGTTACAATTACAGATGTATTATTTATTTACAGGGCCGCTACACGAGCTCCTCGTCCGGGGAAAGGAATTGATTTGTGCATAATTTAGCAGCGAAAACACCTCCCCGGGACCCGGCCCTGTAATAAAAGAAAGCATTCGTCTGTATTTTACTACTTGCGCCTGAATAAATGAATGCATCTTTTATGTTCATAAATGTTAGCGTTTCCCTGCGCGTAATCCAGAATTAAACTTTTCCAATCTCACCTTTCCGCAGTTTTCATTCCGAAATAATGAACAGTTGATTCTCTTTGACAGTCCGCGTCTAATATTTTATTCAAAGGCAAGTTCGTTAACATAATAATTAAATGCGCTTTATGAATATCAAGTCTTAGCCGAAGTCTCGTAAATAACATAACTTTTGCTAGTATTCTGCTCGATACACACTGCGAATATTAATTAGTTATTTCTCCAAAGGCGGAGCATCTCGACAAAATGTTGATAAATATTCCAAAATGACAACATTTAATTAATTTAATCATACCCACCGAATAAGTTTTGATACACTTCGCGGCCGGCCGAATTTGAAGTTTAATTTATGAAGTTAAGTTTAGTTTATAATTTACTTTCTAAAGTTATAGTTGGTCGGACGTTACGGACTGATAAATATTTGTTCCTAATGATAAAACAAACCTTTACACAAATGACACATTCGTTACGTGCATGAAATTGGGTTTTACGTTGCGCAAAATCTACTTATAACTAGGATTGATTGGGCAGTACTGTGTGGCGCGGCACCCTTTGTTGTCGGAGGCGGGCTGAGTCAGATTCTTGTACGTAATTAACCGTTGCTATAAATTAGAGTGAAACGGGCGAGCGGGCGGTGTCCGGCGAGG
Source organism: Jemadia pseudognetus (assembly GCA_018244755.1). Lineage (NCBI taxonomy): Eukaryota > Metazoa > Arthropoda > Insecta > Lepidoptera > Hesperiidae > Jemadia > Jemadia pseudognetus. The sequence goes on along the minus strand of DWTO01000725.1, from coordinate 4,145 downwards.
AGAGCGGGCTCATCGGGGATGCGGCGCACGGCCCGGGCGCCCCAAGGATGCGGTGACCAAACATTGTCACTGCACCACCGCTCCAGCTGTGTTCGCTAGTTAGTGCCCGCACTACACGCTATGCGTTGAAATATCGCTGCCGTAGCGTCGCGTCCGTCGATAAACGGCGAGAATTGGCAGCTTAGCTCCAAGACGGTATCGAATTCATTATATCTGATATCTGCTAAACAAGCTTGCGCCCTTCGTACCCAATGAAATTCTGCACCTTGTTATATTTTACTGTTTTATCTAGCTATTTCAGTTTGATCTAGCTTTAACGAAATTGCGATACAATATTTATCGTACGACCTATACACGTATCTTGTGTCGAAATGATACAAACGCTATAAATAAAAGTAAGATTTATAGGTGACACAAAGAAATAAATAGATTGCATCCATCTTCAATAGTAGCGAAAAACAAAGTTTTGCTACATAATGTATTGCTTATTTCGCATTACAAACTGAACATGTTCAAAGCTAATTCCAAAACTGTGAATATGCGAGCGCGTCTAATACATGTCAAACGCTCGTGGTAGGTCCGGTAGCTTCAGGTAATCGCCTCGCGCTCACGTATCTGATGGAGTTTCCAAGCTTCCAAACTAGTTGCCTGTTGTCGGAAACTTTGGACGCTCAGTGCAAGGTGCATGTTCCGACTTGTTCCGATAAGGAGCTGGATTCGCTCCTAAGCCCTAACAGGCGCTTCTGTCTCGGTTAGCAAAATGCTCGTGTATTTCGTAGGCAATTAAAAGTTTGCCCGCCGAACAGTACTTTGAGATTTTTATATTTTCGGTATCAAGTCGCCAACTCGCAAGTTTTGTTGAAGTGCATGCGACATGTTTGCGGTTCTGTGAGGAGAGCGATTATGAGCTTACCGCTCATCTTATAAGCTATTTGTGCGTAAACAACTGAAGGCTTGTATTATTTCACATATTTATTGCATATTATGGGCATATTATATTGATCTGAATCAGCTTTAGAACTTTCAAATAGTTATTTAAATAAAACTGTTGTCGTTATTTAAATAAAGCCACGGATTCGCATACAAAATAGTTGTGGGGTGCTGGAGCGCACGAAAAATGGCGTGACACGAAGTTCGCCCACCCAAGCGTCGTCGGAGCTATGAGACTTACGAGGATTACAAGAAAATGCGTATTCGATGACATTTTTGGGGGCCGTATAAAAAGATGAAATATAAGGAATTCTAAACGTGACTCGAATATCGAGTGCGGCGTCACCTATTACCGGTCTATGCGAGTTCTTTCGCGGTCGGGCGGCCTGGCGGCGGTGAAACCGAGCGTGACGCACCATTCCTGATATAAAAATGTAAGTATGAAAAAGCTTTGTTAAACGCGCCTCGGCATCGGCGAAGTGGCAAAGTTTCAAGTGGAAAACTTTTCATGGAAAAATCTTGGCGGAAAACGATTAAATTTTAAGGATATTTGTACTGTTAAAAGTGCTGCCATGGACAGAATGTCTTTTATAAGGAGGTAATTAACTGAAGCCGAGAACCCGATACGACTTTTCCCAGCGAAAGAAAGCTTGCTTTTATTTTTAAATTTATGGTCCTGATCGCGTTAGACGGCTACGTCTTTGTAGTGCGCAACAGACGAGCTAATGTAAGTACCTTAAGTAGTGTCGGTGTTATTTTGTTAATTAGAAACATATTTGTGTCATACACAAAAAATAGTGAAACCCCCTTTTACGATTTAATCTAGGAAGTTGCTGCAACTGTTTCTGCTGCTAAGCAGCAATCTTGCTTTGTTGTGAATGACATAATCTGCAGATATGTTAGTTAAACATAATAACTGGCTCGTTGGTGCAGTGGTTAGCGAATCTGACTGGAGGGTCGGGAGTCGCGCGTTCGATTCCCACCCAGAATAAATATGAGTGTGATAAGCACAAGTGCTTTTTTCTGTGCTTATTGTAAAATTAACTATTTAAGTATATATTCATATACCTATATATACTGGTGATTTGTGGGAGTGCACTACACTCCTCTGCTTAGCTCCTCGGGGATTACAGGCGTGATTTTACGTTATATATTCATGTGTATACATGTAGTTCACAAGCTGGGTGGCAACAAAAAGCACAAATTCTATTGGTGCTTACTTTCGGATCTGACGGCTGTGTGGACATGTCTGAATATTATAAATTATTATAATAGATGAGTATTATTAAGTGTGTTTTATATGTATACATTGTAAACAAATTAATCTTTAAAGTATATTATACGTCATACATATTACACGTCATGAACCATCACAGTGTTTTTTAAAGAGAGCTAAATTAACGTACTTTGCTGTATATTTGACGTAGCGAACCGCGTTGCCGGTATCTGATAATATGTACAATTGATTGATAGCTAAAACCCATAGCGATTTATATTTATTTTAATTCCGAACTGAAGCCTATATATACTTGTACATATTTCACACTTCACATATGTGCGACTGCCGATCGGGAAGTCCTGGGTTCAAATCCCGGGTTGGGCACTACCTACAAATTTTTTCTAATTTAGATTTTCTAGTAGTGGCTCGGAGTCTGGACATGTGCCGGGTGTATGGAAATACGCTCACCACCTATTCTATAGTGTGATGTAAACGTAACTGGTGAAACGGGGGAGTGTTCTACATTCCTCTGCCTACCTCTTTAGGGAGATCAAGCGTGATTTACGTTACATATTTCACCATAACTCTCTTTAGTACAGCTTCCACTGGTTAAGATGGCGGCACATTTCATTGCTGCAAAGCCAGCGAGGTACAAGTGGATTATATTATGGACATAATTAAATTTGTACTAACGGTGGACAGTGGAAGACGCAGCCGGAATTCCAGAGCAGGCAGAGGCGATGTCGTACGGTCGCGTGGATCTGCGCCTCAGCACGTGACTTTAAAATTGTATTAAGGTCGGCACAGACAGAGCTATAATATATATTAATATACTATGCTATGGAATATACTTAATACATACAAATTACTACAGTTGGTAGCTATGCTATAATATGTCTTCGCGGTCATGATCAGCGCAATATGTCTTCCTATACCGAGATATATGTTGCTATAGTGGTTTACATATTTTGATAAAGAGATATTATAGAAACGTGTGCGGTCACTCAAGAGTTGCTACAGAAAATATAGTACATAATATCGTAATATGTTTTGCTATAATGTATATTATAGCTTCCTCTGTAACTAGCTTCAGTGTTCATTCTCTCCCCCAATCGGCTTTATACGCTATTAGGGGTCGTCTGTCGGCCTATAAATGCATTAAATTTAACACAACCGTGAATTACACTTTTGCACACACAAAACGTCGTTGCATGTCTACGTAATCTGTAGTTGTACAAGTCACGCGATAAATTTTAAGAATAAAACCCCTATCGTTGAAATTTTCATGTTACAATGACACGCAATCTTAAAAACATTCGATATAAAACTAAAAATTACTAATTGGTTTACTAGACTTTAGTGTACGTAACTTTTAGTGTATATAGAGCTATGAATTGAAGCAAAAGTTAAAATAATAAGTGCTTTATTAACAGTTTCCTTAGCTCATGGTATTGATTCGTCTAGAGGTAAGCGGTATAAAGAGAAGTTCTGAAGCGCAATGAACAATGAAAGGGAACCATTGGAGTATGTAAATGTGGAGATTTTTAATCAGATATCTCAACTCGGATCAGGAGTACAATGTGAGACAAGATTCTTACGCAGAGATAAAGAGAAATATCGTGCCTTTTAACAACGTATCCCGAAAACATTTAAGTGTGCTTTATCCTGACCCGCGCGGGGACCGTTTTTGGTAAATTATTCAGCAGCGCCGATGTAATTGTTCCGAATTGATCTCTGAATAATTTAATGATTGTATTCTGTATACAAGGGTAGTTTATATATTATGGAAAGAGAGTGGGCCTAATTTTCAAAATTTAATTAAACGAGTGGGGAGTACATTTAATTAACTATCCGTTGATGTATTTGACTTCGTCTTTACTTAAAACCAATGTTTTATTTACTTTGGTCTTTTTTTTTTTTTTTTTTTTTATAAAATGGAAGTAGCAGGCGAGCATGCAGTCCACCCTATGGTAAGGGCGCCGTGTGGGGAAAAGGG
>DWTO01000724.1:0-19248 GCA_018244755.1 Jemadia pseudognetus | reverse complement strand
GGAAAGGAAATGATCATACAAATTATACTGTCTAAGGACAAGTCTGCCAAATCCAGCGCATGCACGTGTTAATTTTATAACACAAAATTTTATGTACAGGCACGTACATATGTTATGACACATCACATATTACTTTTAAAATTGATATTATATATGCAGTTACTACAGTTGACTGTTTTTAATTTGTTTCTTCTAATAGTCCCTAATAGGCCAACAGTTTTTCCTACCATTCTGTCACACTCAATAACAAATGACGGTAGTAAACAGCAACTAGACTTGCACCACATCTGAGGGTTTAGTTTTCTCTACTGGTTGTTAACGAGTTTTGTTTCGTAATTGATTTACAAGAAGTACCTCCTCTTTTGATATTAGAGATAAGATAAGAGATATCTGAGTACAAATTCATTAATCCCTATACTTTTCAATCTAATGAATAGACTGAATTCGAAAAATATATACATACATTGATATTAACCATTGATTATTATCATAAGCTTACGCGCTTGTAATTTGCGTAGATAAAGGGCTAATCTATATTTCATTACACCGAAAACATATTTATCCAATGCTTAGGGGAGAGGGTAACGAGTTGGCACTCAATAATGTGTGAAATAAAAGCAGTGAGCACGGGTAATAGATCTCATAGCCATGGATCACTCAAGTCTAAACGGCGGGCGGGGCGCGGGGCGAGGGGGGCGCTTCATCAATCAGCCTCGAGCGATTACAGGGTGCGTGGCGCGAATTATAAGACTTAAGCGACAATGAGCCAGAAAAATAAATATTTTACTGTATCGCTGACTATTCTATTGACTATTGAAACATTCAGAAGAAATTATTTATTAATAGCTATTAGAGCAGGAAATAAGTAAACAAAAAAATTGCTGCATTAATATGTTTTTTGTACGACTAACTAATTATACAACGAATAATGATTTAAGTAATTTATATTTAAGAATTTATATCATAAAAATGTGTTTTAAAGTTTTAACCTAAGGTTTGACCTTTGCATTTTAATTAGAACAGCTAAAGAAAGTAACTTTTTTGCCATACCTATGTAATATTTGAATAAGTTAAATTACCTTTACTATTACTAAATATTCTACGTCCTTGGCCCAAATTGTTGCCTGGTAGAAATCACTTTCAAATGATGAATAATTTGCTCTAATTTTATGTAAAAAGTCTTTTAGTAGATATATATATCTCTTATGTATATGTACAGATACATTCAGACATACAGATAATCGCAAGATATTATCGAGGGAAATACATTTTTGACAAGTACTTACTCCCTTCCGTGTACGATTTGGGCCAGCGCCGGAGCGAGTCCACAGCGCACCGTTCGACAAGCGATTGATCTGCCTGCCGTATTAATTGCTGTTGTCCGAACCTACATGCAGTGGATACAAAACAAATATAACTAACACAAATAATGCGTGCACAGTTAATATCATACATTGTTTGTATATACTTGTAAGTACATAACAAGTCTTTATTGTAAGTTATTTTCTTATCTGTGTTTATCAATGAGAACTGGTAGCAGGATAGGGATAAATTAAAAAAGACAAATTTTATAACAATAATAATTGTAATTAAGGTTTTCTTAGTGCGCGCCAACGCGCCCTGTATGCGGCTTGTCGGCTTAAAAATATTCTGAATATTAATCGACTTATTTCTATAGGTGAAAATTCAATGCCCGTATTGTACCTACAACCTACCTGTCTACAGCTGATACGGAATATATATCTACTTTCGTATCGCGTGGTTTATGTACTATTGTAAGTATACAGTAGGTATATGTTCGTACTTAATCAGACATACTCGCCTCTCGGGGACGCTCCTGTCATGCACCCCAGTTAATGTGGTGGTAATTATAATTAATAATACCTTGGGACATCTCCACACACGGCCATTCGATCCCAAACTAAGCATCAAAAGAGCGTGCGTTATAGAAGTCAGACGGCTGATAAACTATACCTATGTACTTATATAAACGAGCACATATCTACATATAAACATGTACCTACTCATATTAATACAAATAATATTTACTGTCCAGTACGATAGGGTTTTACTTTTTTATGTAGGTAATGATATTTTTGTGGACTAATGTGTTTAATATTATAATGTAAGTATGAAAGGATGTGTTTAATATTACAATGCAATTTCAACGACAAGCGTATAGAAATAGTATTGCACTGGTATAAATAGTATTCCACTCAGAGCTGATGATGTTTGAATTAGACACTCGGACCCAAAGCAGACCACGGTCTCTTCTCCTACTGTCTGTTTCGTCCAGTTGGACGGAGAAACGTAAAAAGAAAGAAAGATTGGAGAATTTTTTTCAATTATAGTTCTATGTATATACATATGTACCTATGTGAAACGTGGGAGTGTACTACACTTCTCTGCTTACCTCCTCGGGGATAACAGTCGTGATGTGTTATGTAATAATCATTATCAGTTTCTCTGAGGCTACTGCTGGACAAAGGAGTTCTCAAAGAGCGTTTATCCTGTAATTCCCACTATGGGCATGAGAGCTGGAGATTGCAGAATACCTACAGCTTTTCGTACCTATACTTTAGGTACTGCCTGTCTGCGGCCACGCTATTTAGCCCCTGCTAGGTTGTCTACCCTATACGTACTATGAGCAGCCAGTCGCCAGAGCTTCGTCTGATGTACAGCAAGGTGCACCAAGGGTAGGTGAAGTGGGTTTGTGTTTCCAAGGTGGACTTTGGAACCCCTTACGTCACATATTTGTTGACTTACTCTTGAATTAAAATTAACAGAAATATTTTCCAGTGGTGGCAAGTACCTACCTAACACGTAAAATCTAAAAGTTATAGCCCTTGATGGAACTTCTGAATTCGATTGGCGACAATGAAAATGATTATATAGGTATTGAAGGCTTCGTTCTACCCCTGTCTTTGTTTGTATATTACGATAGACCAGTATGTACAAATCTTCCATAAATTCGCATTGTTTTCAATACAACTGAACCTGCGTCATGAGTTTTTGTTTTAAAGAAGTAGGTAATTCAAAATAAAATTGGTACCTAGTTTGAATAAATTTCACTTGGAATAATACAAACATATAAATATTCAAATGTTTTTCTATATATCTACATACCATAATAGGTACCTACCTATGTCTGGCTCACATACCTATGACATTTGCTGAGCTAATTCGCATCTGTCATATAATGTAGACATGGCAGACTTTTCTGTAACATTTATGTGTAGATAGTACTTATTGTTAGATATAATAAATAGTTACTAATAATAAGTAATTTCACGCCTGTAAATCCTGAATAGGTAGACAGGAGTGTACCTACTACATGGCCATGTTTTACCAGTTACGTTTACCTCCCACCATAGAATAAATAGTGTGTCTATTGCTATACAACTGCCACAAATCCAGACTCCGAGCTACTACTCGAAATGTTAAATAGAAATTATAAGTTAGAAAAATCTCATTGTACCCGACCCGGGATGTGAACTTAGGACCTCCCGATCAGCAGTCGGGCTTGCAACCTTTTCTCCAATGAGGCAGTTAAAGTCAAACAAAAGTATGAATAATAGTTATAACAAATACTTATTACTGATTTATTTTTTGCGTGACAATGTTACTAACACAACTTTCCTCGATATTACAACATTAATCAGACTTTGAGGCTAGTATTTTCTGCATTGTTCGCCCAAATGGTTGTATTTAATAAATGTTTATATTCGTAGTTAAACAACATTCCTATATATATTAGACTAAACGGGTTGTTTCAGCTTTTGCCCTGTGTATTAGAAGCATTCTGCTGCCCTTATTGGTACGTAATTGCGACTTCACGTAAAGAAGTCAATGTGTTTATTGTGGCCATCCACTGACAGGATAGTGAAGTGTCTAAGGTTTCCTAGGAAATACATGACGCGAAGAATGTCAGAGCGTCGCCTCCTAGACTTTTAGAGTCAAGTCATCAAGTCATCAACTTAGGTTTAAATGTTCCAATGATTAACATGAGTCTTTCCCAATGTTTGCAATAAAATCCACTCCTCCGCTTACCTCCTCCAGCGACCGCCGACTATCTACCTTCTCGAGCTCATCGATTCAACTAGCAATTGTTCATGTTGCATGTAAAATGTAGTTGGAAACTCCGAATCTGAGTTATTTAAGATCCGGCGATTACCTACTTTTTACTGGTCCCTGATTTTAATTAGGACCCTAACTTCAATTAGGTCCCTAACTTTAAATAAATCCCTAACTTTAATTAGGTCACTGACTTTAATTGGGTCTCTAACTTTAATTAGGTCCCTAACTTTAATTGGGTCTCTAACTTTAATTAGGTCACAAACTTTAATTGGGTCGGTGCAATTAACCATTTTAATGATACCAAAACACAAAATTCAATGACTGCTGTTTAGCGGCAAAAATTAAGTAGGTAGGTAGGTAGATACTTGAAATATCGGTCCTTCAATTTTACAACGCTTCCTATGCCTTTATAATTAACCAGATCAGTATTATATTGGTTTAAGTATATTGTAAGTTGTATTCGTAAGTAGGTATAATTTACACTTAAGAGAAACCGACAAAATGTTCTACTCTTTTATTTGCCAAATCAAAGGATTAGCGATAAGTTTAAAAGACAAAGATATTTAAAATCAATACACGTTTAAATACTTTAATTTCGATGTAAGTGCAACAAATACATACCTACTTACGTACTAAGCCCTATCTCTCTACAAGTGCACCGCCCAACGGGCTTTACGCAAGCACTTAATTGTGATAACATGATGGTTCGTAGACTCCCACAAGCCCTACCCTCTACCTATCCATGATTGCTTAATACTCGCTAAATAAGCACAAAATACTATATCTAAATAGCTTTTTACACTATTACATATAAAGTAAGAATTGCCTAAATAAAGATTTCAACGCGCTTCAAGGTACTATCACACGTTATGTGGTAGGTATGTTCTACACAAGATAATACTTAATCTGATATCATATAGAACGGATTAAAAATCGTTGCCCGCTTATAAATTTTTTTCTTGTACACAATTATTTATTGTACTTGCAAATTATTCAATAAAAAAAAACAAAAGTAATTCAAACGATTTAACGACTCTATCAAATAGAATAATGACCTTATTTACGAGCACAAAACGAACACAAAGCGTGAACTTAATTGGTCATACGTTTTACACGTACGGCGCGTAAGTAAATGGATCGTCCGTCGCGGTCGGAGTCGCATTATTATTTTATAGCTCGAATAAAAACAATATAAGCGGCGGGCGGAGCGTATAACTGAAATATCAGTTTGATATCGCGCGGTTTGATTCGCCGTGACGCGAGACGCCTTAGGGCGGGGCTTGTGCAGAGAGGGGGCGCACGCTCCTCTGCTCGCCATACCATTCCGTGCGCGCTGTCGCGTCGCTCGTGCACCGCCGGCCCGCCGACCCAGCTCCGCGTCGTTCCGTTGCAATCCGTTCGTACCGTCGCATGTACCCCGCGTGTGTGAGCGTGTGAGCGCGTGCCGCCCAGTGGCGTGTTGTACTACCTCGTGCTTCGAAAACCGCCAAGATTCGGGTGAAGAACCGCGAGCCGGTGCCGGCGTACGCCATGGCCGACGCCGACCGTGACTCGGACCTTGGCGACGATAGTCCCGTGGTGAGTGCATATGTCGTACACCGCGCTGTTGCCTCGCCGCTTCGCCTGGCAACGCTCGCCAAAACACTAACAAACATATAACCTCACTACCATAAATAAGCATATACTTCACTATGCCACTGTTATAATCTGATATGCTCTTTGTAATTACACCAGCAGCTGCTAACCTGATACTGCATATAAATTGTACCTACATGAGAGACGTGTCCAAGTAGCGACATATGTTTGTTATAGTTTTGACAACTGAACCTGCTTACGAGTCTGTTTATTAAGATGTTTGTTACTTAATTGTAGGTATTGAGTATTCGATCAGTAATGATAATAATACCGCAGTTTCTTACGCCTTTTTGTACGACAGTTTTAATGTATCGATATCAAACACAAATGAACTTTTGTAATTTTTTGTAGGCAACAATTTTGTATGCAATAAGCAATTGTAGGTGAAGAGTTTCTTGTAGGTACAGTTAACATTTGCTTTAGTAGGTAGGTAGACGCTAATGAAAATAAATTAATATCGAAGATGTTCTAATCTTATAAGACATTTAGCGATGAAAATTTCTCGATACAATGACAATGACGAGTGCACATATCTTTTCGTAACCCAGTTTTCGATCTTGTCTCGTTGCTTCAAGAACTATTTATCTTGCATATCAACATACGCCATTATATCAAAAGTAATCTCAAATTCGGTATCAAGCCCTCGGACTGGTTGTACGGGTGTCGCGCCGAAACTATGGGGCGTGTTGGCATAAATATGTGTGAATATCCGTGGTAGGATTCCTTGGTTCAATGTTTAATTTAGTTTCTAATACTCAGTATGTACGTCCTGTGAGTTGTGTGCGATGTTTCTTGATGAAACATATTGATTTTATTTTTGTTTGTGTCTATTTGACGCTTTCTCAGATACGCCGGTTTGTGTAAACAAATTGTTTTCAGTCTACCTCACACTTATCATTGTTTTTCTGAAGTACTTAAAATGTGGAAATATTAAGTAGTAAATCATGGGAATGTAGTACTCTACCCTCTGCCTACACCTTCAGAGAACTATATGCGTGATGTTATGTAGAAATTTTTACGCGTAGCACGTATTTCCTTTTTTATATTACCTATTTATCTCTGGTTTAAAGAAGTTTTGTAGCAATGTGTATATTATTTGGAAGTCTGCTTTGGTATTTCTACATATGTATTTAGTGTAGGTACATCAGGCAGGCCAAGTTTATCAATGTTTACCTAAAGTTACCATATTGTTAACGAATCATTAAAATCCCATGACGCTTATACCTGCCTGGGATTATCTCTGAGACATTTAATACAACATTCGTACCCTACAGTTGAAATCGCTTCGGCGATAACATTGTTCTATTTTATTACTTACATTTCTCAATAATAAATGATTATTCATTTGAGCAGGTAGAAAGTGTTGCAGTAAGTAGGTAGATACAGGCACGTAGGCAGTGGACTAAAAAACGCAAAATTTTCTACCTGACTTGCAATGTGAGATTATTCACAGTTATTGTAGACTTGTTTGATTTAGTTAAAATTAATTTGGCTTCGTAATTTTGCATATGGATACTTAGTAGGTAAGTGGGAGATGCTTGGAGAATATAATAAGAATGTAAAGATGGTAAGACATTGACTGGAGAAAAATATTACCATAAAATATATTTTGACAAGTGTGTGTTAAGGATATCCTCGCATAATGTATTCCTTAAAGCCCAAGACTAGAAATAAGCATTTTAATATAGTTTGTTTTTGTCTAGCAATATATACATTTAGGTTATGAGAATTTTATTATTAATGTACACTCAAATTATAACTTATATTGCATTCAATATCACAATGAACACCAAAACCAACAAGTTATAAGTACCTAACATGAGAAACTTTTAATAAGTCTGTCTAGCTTTTGAGTTCGGATTCAACATTACAATAGTTTGGATGTTTCCAGAAGAAAATGAATCTGAATATTATGTGGATGCTTGATTGATAAGTAGGTAGGTATATAAATGGAAATCGTATATTAAAATATAATAGTACCTATACTAGATAGAACAAAATGTAATAGATAAAATAGACCTTTAATGCTTTTATGGTAACTTTCATCTCATCCACGTAGCTAGCTAGCGTACCTATTCGTCAAGAACATGTGTTGCCAGCATTGAAAATGGCGACCAGAACAAAAATGGCGCCGATGTTATTGGGATTGTTAATAACAAATTTAGCTTTGGGTTTTATAATACAGAGCGTCCCTTTTAACATCTGTGCCGACTTCAACTTTTACAGCGCATTGTTTATTTAGCGGAACAGTTTCTGTCACTATGGTTGCATTCATGAAAAAGTTGGCTCGCACGGTTCTGTGTTAACTGTCAAAGTTTTGAATTTAATCGTTTTAATGTCGTTTAAACTATACGTAGCTATATATAATGTAAGAAAATATATAAAATAAATGAGTAAGTAATAAAATATTTAAATGAGAATAAAATAATTTTTTTAATCTTCGATATATTGTAATAAGATTGAAATAAATTCATTTATCATTAAATACGTCAGATTCTCGTTAGAGATCGGATGAGGCATTATGGAATAGTATGGAAAGATCCCTTTTGATGTCATATTACATTAGTGAATACTGTTAATTTATTATTTTAAGAACGTTATTTTTAAATCTATGACGTAACATCAACAACAACAAACTCTAACGCAGTACTCTATAAATCTCGAATAGATGACTATTTCCAGAAATAGGTTTAAATTTTAATGATCCAACGGAACTGGATTTGACGACTTCATTATTACTTTACCTGTATAAGACATCGTTAGGCGTCTATTTCGGTCTAGACTGATATAATGTTTGCGTTTGAGTTAATCATTTATTCAGCGGTGTGTCCGACACTGGCGACATCTCACGGGAGGCCGCGGCGCACGCACGATTTATTATCCCCTCTCGGCGAATAGAGGGCCACAAATTAATTAATCAAGCCTAGCTGTCAGTCAGTGCACAATCGTGTACTAAAGTTAGCTCAGATTTCTAACGCGCCGTCAACTTCCTTTTCCTGTCGACAACGACGTTCCATTAATTGAAATAATTGGCAACTTTCTCGATTTATTTTTTCGTGCTGACAACACCTCTCGGCATGTCCCACCGCGCAGATTAAGTCTTGCTTCAAATTTAACGAGTTCCCGAAATTTACAGATTAAAATTACAGCCAATGAAATGTGTTTCCGGTCTATTATTTATCTACTAATTTTTCACGTCACTATTTTTAACAATCACGAACAATATGACTAATTTATGTTCTTTTTTCGTGACGCAATAGTTTATCTTTTTAAAATGACATGCGTGAACATTATCTACTTAATTCTTTGATATCGAATTCAATCTAACATTCCGTGAATGTTTATGCTACGTTACGTTATCTACGTGTAAAAAATGGTAAAAAAAGTTTAAAAACATACGAGATAGTGTAGAGATAGGTGTTATTTCAGCAGGTGTGTTACTTCGGCGCTACTTGGTCGCGTGCTCGGCCCGTGAGCCGGCGCCTTACCTTGTAACCATGTTGAAAAAACGTTGGTGGCCGCCATTGTGTCATTAAGGGTGCCAAAGGAACATTTGGTATTTGACTCGTAACATTTTACGACAGTACACACACAAAGGTGACTTAAATTGAGATGTACTGCAAATCAAACACAAATCCTTTGTAATTTATTGTGTGTGTGGTGGTTAATGGTATCGGATAAAAATAAAATAAGTTGAATTAAGCCATGAACTTAAATAGCCTAAAATGTGTTCGCTCTGTATTCATTAAATATCGAACGATATGTCAACAACTGACTCGCTGAGCTGGTGGTTGCTACCGGGACTGCTGATTGGGAAGTTCCGGGTATAAATCTCGAGTCGAGTAGGTAGGTACTATTGGAAACTGTGTGTCAACTGTTAGGTTATTATGGGTATTTTAAAATATGTACTTATATTATTTATATATATGTGCATACATAACGGTGTGTTGTTTCATAACATACATAATATCACACCTATATTCTATGGAAGCCTCAGCCTCTCTATGGAAAGGTTGAGGGTTTTCACCGGATATAGTCCTGTCAAAATTCTTATACTTTGTTTTACATTAAGCGAAGACGTCATACAAATATTACAATGTAGAAAAACTGCTTATCTACCGTCATGAAATTAAAATTGAATATTAAATTAAAACTATTGTTATTAAGAGTGTATTACATTGTACATTATTGTTTGAGATAAGAAATACATACTTATTTAATTCTTGAACACTAGTAATAAAATGAAAATAAATTTCACAGTAAGTGTCTATCTCGCGAGGAACATTTATAAGTGTGTTCGTGTTTTAGATTACTTGACACCGGGGCTCCTTCAGAAAGGTTAAGATTTGCATACAAATAAAAATTATGACTCGACATAAGCGGCATTGTCACCGATCTTTACACAAATCGAACCCAAATCTTTTATCTCTCGTTTATATTCAATATATCTGTGTTAAATAAACGCATTGACATTCAATACGTACAAAGGAAAGGTTGCGTGGGTTAGATGCGACCGCCGTCACACCGAAGCGTAACGCGGGCTCGTTAACTTGACAGTTCGGTGATACGGTCGCGAGCGCGCGCCGGTGCGTCGGTGCTGCGATCATTTTACACTTGTTCTACGTCAAATTTATGACAGTTATAATTGTTTTAATGGGCGAACGTTAAAAAATTACCACGAGTTTGTTATATGAACTTTGTCTACTATTGAAAATCTGAAAAAAGAGGAAAGGAAAAATGTCGAAGCTTTTTTACATATTGTATTCATTCGTAACACTTGTTTTCAAATTATTTACGAATGCCAATTCAATATTGATAAATAATCAAATAGATCATTTTCATTCTGAGAGGAGAACATTATACAATATTAGAGGATGAAAAGTGTTGATAATGAACGTTCGATGCGTTGAGAGTGGAGGTCCAGAGACGTTGTTGTTGTAAGTGCAAGTTATTATGTTGGTAAAATTGTTCTGTATAGGAAAGGTTATCATTGAATCATCATCGTCAATTTAATACTATGGGTGTGGAATTTGTTTAAACAAGCTGTGCTCGCGACTTCGTCCGCGTGGCATTCTAAAATTCTGAAATTCTAAAATAAAAGTAGCTTAAGTTACTCGTTATTACATCAGATATCTGCCAGTGAAAGTCCTATCGAAATCGGTCCAACCGTTCCAGAGATTAGCCTGGACAAACAAACAGACAGATAGACAAATTGTTAAAAAAATGATTTTGGTATATGTACCGTAAAAACGGTTATTTTAATATTATAAACAGACACTCCAATTTTATTTATATGTATAGATTTTATCTCCTTGTATATACCTACTAATTTTAGTTTAATACAGTGTTGTATATGAACATATTTTTTCCATAATCACGTACCTAAGTCTTTTAATGTCAGTTTCATAGTGTGGGAATCCACAAAGACTAACAAATATTTCGTTTAATTTTTCGAAATTGTATGATTGATGCATATTGTCAATGCAATTTAGAATGTATTCTGAAGGGTAGATTAACCCTTGAATTGGACAGATGAAGAGACGGACGAAAATTGTACCTTACGCCGTCAGTGGCATCAATTATATTTTCGTGTTTTGAAGTGACTTCTTTTGTTAGATGTTTATTTCTGTTATTGTGTTTATGCTAAGTTTAAATAACTTAATTCAGATCACACTAAAGGTGTTACCACATACAGACGTTTGGGAGATGTTTGAATTGATATAGGAAAGCTGTTATTTATTTAATAACAAGTAGCCAATATTCAGTAGAGTACACTATTACATACATTTGGTGTAGGTATCGCTACTGACGGATACATTTTTTTCTCGCAAGTGTCAGAAAAGTTACAGGCTACGATGGCATGCTTACGTCATGTTATAGTAATTGTTATATAAACCAGAAAGAGATCCGATAGTTCCTTCATTGATCTCTGTGTTCAATATTGGGGATTAAAAATAGAAAAATTGACTGCGTCATTGGTCGTGCTGGTTGCAAGCGGGACTGGATCTGGAGGTGTCCTGAGTTCAAATCCCGGGTCGGGCACTACTGGATTTCTCTAATTTAAGTTTTCTAGCAGTGGCTCGGAGTCTGGAAATGTGCCCGGTGCATGGCAATAGGCTCACCACCTATTCCATAGTGGGACATAAAAGTAACCGATGAAACGTGGTAATGTACTACACTTCTCTGCCTACCTCTTCGCGGATTACAGGCGTGATGTTACGTTATCTGTCTGTCTGTAATTTTTCTGTCGGTCAATATCAATGTTCTGTAGATGGTGTGCCTGTGACAGGAGTACCAGCGATTAGTACTTACGTCTTCTAATATAAGTACTGAACAGTTATTCGCACAGAGGTCGCTGGCCGGTTAAAATATAATTTGACACAATTAACAAGAAACCGTTAACTGAAGATCACTTAGGCATCATAAGATCATGACCATACATTTTTATTTACCTTATACGTATAAGAAATACTAAAGCGTTTAAACTTGATTTATTACTGCACTAGTTGTTTCGTGGGGCATTGCTCGCTTCGTAAATGAAATATCTAATAATCTAAACTGTTCTGTTACCGCAAGGGACCTGGCGTGAGGATATGTATGCATGTATGTATGTTCTGTTACGAAATGGATCTTATATTGGCAGTAGTTTGGTCATGGTAATAAGTAATCATTACGACAGTTTTTTACAAAATCGGTTTATTATTTGTTACGAGGTGAGTAAACAAATAAACATATAAATATATACGTAACGTCACGCCTATAATCCCCGAAGAGGTAGGCATAGGAGTGTAGTACACTCCCACATTTTATCAGTTACGTTTACGTCCCACTATGGAATACGTGTTGAGTCTATTGCCATACACCGGGCACAAAGCACATATATGTAAATATATAAACAAATGTTTTTAAGCTTCGTTTCAAGTAAGTACCTACATAACACGCAGTAACAACTATTATGAAAAGTATATTTAAAATCATATTTTCCTTCCGATTATCAATACATTAGTCATGTACATTCAGTGGGAAGTCATCATGCAGTACCATACATACATATGTGCGTACTTTTCGAAAGCCTGCATCTCAATGTTAAATGACCAATTTCCGTGTCAGATAAATCTAATCTTTTCACCGACTGCTTACCGTGTAGTAGATGCGTATGTGATAAATGCATGTCAAATGAGAAATGGGGATTTAATTACAAATGGCCATATTCGGTAGTGGTCTGATACAGGATGATAATAATAAATATAATGTACGTTAATTTATCAAATTCTCAAGAACATACCAGAATGCGACCCGTTGCGATATAAAATGTTATCGCTCACGACGTACCGCTATCAACTATTAAATTGTACTATTCTCACTTTTGTATTAAATTAATTAAGTGATAAATTAATTTAAACAAATGTAAACTTACAGTCGTCCGAATAAAGCTTGTTGTTGATTGATTGGTAAGTTGATTTATACTCTTCTGTCACGCGCGCTAATATTCCGCACGCTGCTCACTCAGCCACGGGTACCCGCATACCATGTAAAAACAATTCATTCTATAATACCTTCCCCATTGGTTAATATCGCATTCCTATTAATAGCGACTGATTAACGGCGACATTATGTTGGTTAACGGTTTTATAGTTAATAACAACTTTTCAATTCCTCAATAAAAAATATACGAACCACTATTTTATAAAAATTGTTTGCTTATGTTGGGAGTTCTCGTGTTGTATTTTGAATAGTTGATCTCTGTTTTTATTACCAGAAAATCTAAGCATTTAGTAATTTTTCACTTATATGTTGATTGATAATTGCCGATCAGTCCGTATTACGGCAGCGTCGTTTGAATTCACCTCAGCATTATCAAACATGATTAGGGATTGATATCCAGTAGCTGATGTAAGCTAATCCTTTCGATGTCATCGATCAATCGATAGCTTTTATAGATCTTAAATACTTCTCAACAAAATGTCCGCTCTCTTGCTGCGTCTATAGTGCTCACAGCATGTTGGTTTCGGATTTAAATTTCAAATACATTAAATATATCAACATCACGGTTAGTTACGATTATCATAAGCCCTTTTATTGTATCCTACCGCAGTTCTTGTCGCAGTCTTCGCTCAGAATTAAGTGCGCTAAGACTACAGTCTGCCATACTTATCATTGAAAGGTTGGAGTTAAGGTATGCTTTCGCAAACATGTAAAATTTTATATGTAGGATTTTTCACGATTTTTTCCTTCGGCGATATAGCGATTGAAGTAAACATGCATCCATCTTGAGTGAAGACGATTTTCCAGGAATCGAATATCGAACTGCTGGTGTAGATTGAAAATCTATATGACGAACTGGACCAAGTCAGATATTAAGGAAACAGTTGCAAATAAATATCGCCTGGTAATATATTCAAACTTAGGTACTGTGTGTCTCTGACGGTCGGCATCTTAGGAATCAATGTACTTGAAATGTACGTACCGTTGTCTGTCTGTTGTGGCGGCATACTATCGTAATTTAAGGCGTGAGCTGCACTGAAGCGGCGACAACACAGGTGTTGGCTTTGCATCTGTCCGTTTGTCATTAGAAGTGATGCCGACAACATTAAATTTACATGTACGTTATGTATGTATTTGTGATGGATGAGAGGGCGGCAAGGCTTCTAATGTCCTTTATTCATTAGTCAGGCTCGTCAAGAAATATGCCGCACGGGAGCAGTACCAACTTTTTATGTACGAGTATATAATAATTATCGCACTTGAGCGTGTGAAGAACTGGCAGAATATTATAGCTCACTATCTTAGTTTTATAATTGATGTGTTAATAATTATTAAGAACTCGTAATGTGTCGCTAGGATATTATGTTCTGTAAAGTTGCTGTAATGTCTTTCTTGTAAAGACTGTGTTTATTGAGTGTTCATCAAAATCTGCCACAGATTGTATTAAATACGAGAATTAATACAAGTTATAATTATAGGTGTCATTTTGGTTTTTATCTTGTAATATATTCATGTTATTTAGCATAATGCAGATACTAAATAACAAAATAAATATTATATGTAATCACATACTAATGTAATTTTTTATTAAAAGAAATCCTTATTCTTAATAGTACCATGTGTATGGCCATCTACAAGCATAGTATTTTAAACTAAATATAATTGTCATCGTAATAACAAAACAGTTGGCGGGGTTTTCCACTTTTGAATTTGAAATTGGAACATCGAAACATTAACGCTCAGAATATAGGTGAAATAACAACAACGGTTTAATGAAACCCGAATGTGTGTTATGTCTGAACAAAATGTGTTTATTCAAGATTCAAATTGAACTGGAGTTGAACAAAAAATCCTTATTTTATTATGTAACAGTAGTTTAAAAGAGTAATCGACGGGGAGAGTCAATCTCGTTTTGTTTTCAACTCATTGCAAACTGACGCGTGAACAACGGAGTTTACTTATTTTGACGCTGATCCGTTTGGGAGTGACCCACGTGTTGGTGAACACGTGATACATAGGTATGAGGACATTTGCCACGGATTCTCGCAAATTAAGAATTGTTTACTTTTAATAATCTTATTAGGGACGGAAACAATACAAGGATACACAATATATCTAACATTGGTGTCATCTCCAATTATATTTATAACATAATTATAATTAAATATAATCATGGGATACTGTAGGTACTAATTAACTAATTATAATGAAATACCCTATCATAAACTTCTTGTAAAATTTCGTAACAAAAACACTGATTACAAAAAGTAAGCAATCGCAGTGTAATTGTCCATTCTTTGTAGATGTACACGAAATTGATTCATCGTTGGGGTGATGTAATTATATATTTAAAAATGTTATATGATTCATGATTGTAATATATCACATATCTCATCGAACTATTATATAAATATTATTGGCACCACGTCAACAGATCACTACCACCCGATCCATCCACCTTCACGCCAGGTCCCTTACAGGGTAGACAGAGGGCACTGAGTACCAAAACCAACCAGACGTGACGCATTTTGTTATTTATCAAATTATCACAGAAAAATGTCATACAACGAACATTCAAAAAATATCTCAGCCTTAATCGATTAGTCACGGTTTAATAGCACAGGTGAAATATTGTAATTCTCTCGCAATTCGTTATAACTGATGACCAATTCTGTTTGCATTGATACATACGCATCGTTAGTCACTGAGTTATTACAACACAAGCATATTCGCGTATAGCGTTATAAAATTTATTGCGTTCGTTGAATGGCGTTCATATTGTTTTTTTATATATCGGAGATAAGATGTTTTCCCACGTACATATGTACCGTGCTATCTACCTACCCCGAGAAGGATCTAGCGCCATGTGTTAACATTTATATCTACATACGTATTCCATTTTCGGCTTGGATTCAATTTGTGTCTAAACACGATCCATGGTCAGTGTATGTTGCTATTGTGCAATGCATTTGTTGAATTGTCAATAATTTAGCCTCCAGTAGGTATCTATTAAGATATACATATGTAGTTTAGTCTGCAGAATGAATAGACTCAGCAACCAGCAGTGGATTCCACATGCACTAAGATTTACGAGTACATTTGTCATGTTCTTTTTATCCACTGTTCCACTGTTGAACATAAACCATAGTCAGCCACGCTGGGCAATGGTCGTAATAAACCAGAACATCTATATCGCGCTTTGAAAGACTCCATTACCATCTTTAATGTCATCATTTATTCTATCGTTCTACCGCTGGATACTAGTGGAATGGTTCCTATGAAAATGAGGACGATTTTGAAATCATCTTCTTTCGGAAGTCTAGAAACCAACAAGAGTTGGTTCTTGTCCAAGTTGTTGGTTCGCAGATTTTGTGCGTTTTAGAAAACATTATTAACACTACAGTGCAAGCTTCGTAACGATATTTTCCGTCGCATTTCTATACGCAATGGAACCAATGGACGCACAGATGAACAAATGAGCAGTGCTCGTAGATAGCAAACAATGTGTGGAGTTATGTAAGCGGATACGGCGGTATCACGGCGGCACGGGTGGGTCTTCGCGAAGTCATATGAACATTATAATCGCGTTTCGATATTGCGATCGGGTGCACGTCTGCCCTTAATTAAGTACTGCGTCACCGCCACATTCGAGTGCATCGGAGAAGCTTAAAAGTTGTAACTACGCTTCGGGTCGTTGGTTCTCAAACTTGTTACGTGTTCCCTCTTAGCTAATATCTGCGCTGATTATCAAATGTGTAATATAAAAATCGAAAATCCAACATTTCTAAAGGGTCCCGCTTTGTGACATACTGTCTGTCAATGAAAAACTAATGATTTTGCTGCTTTTTAACGTGTATCATCCCATTTCGTAGTGGAAACTTACATTTCATATAAATTTGTATGTATTAAAGTTTACGTTGAAGTATATAAAATAAAGACTTGACTTTTGTTAAACTGCTCTTGGATCTTGTGGACCGTTTTATTTTATTATCTGTGTGCATTTAATCGACGATATAGCAAACTTTGAGAAATACTGCACTACATTAAAACCAAAGAGATAAAGTTACGTTTCTTTCTTCGATGGTTATAATCAAATATTGCACATAATTATTTTGTCCCACTGGTGTATAAAAGTTTTTGGCTGCACTGTGTAAGGCCTGAAGCATAATCCACCACGCTGTTCCAATGTGTACACAGATCATTTTAATAATGTTTAAAACGGAGAATCGGAAAAAAGGATTTAAAATAAATTAGCACTTTACTAAAATGAAATCTGACTTTGATGTTCAGAACCATAAAGAGGACAAGATAGATAAAGTTGTGAATGCTTATGTAATATCAATTTTATCCATTATCTGCACGATCAAAGAGTAACTACTAAAATCATTGTTATTCCGTCGTTAAAGCAAAGAATTTTCTATAAAGCTTTTACTGTTGTGGCCGTGGCTACTTGATACTCATTACAAGTAAGACGTTCAACTTATTGATTAGGGAATCGGATAGCCCAAGTGGAAGACTTTCCGTGTGTTACACTGATATCAGAGGATTAGCGGTGTTTGCTATTAAGTAGTGTGTGGTCGTTTGGACGTAAACTTCTTGAATATTGTACGATTAATATCTTTGTTTTTTTTCACATCATATTTATTTAATGCGTTCATGTCTTTATGATGTCGTGCTAATAGTATTTTCTCAATTGATACTATGTAAAAAGATATGAAATAAAAGAAATAATAAAAAATTAATAATAATAAATAAATAACAAGCAGTGGAAGCGTGCTGGGCCCATAATCTGAAAGAAAACTAGGAAATAGCAGAATATTTGGCCTTTTGCGGCCGTTCTATGCGAGAGCTAGCACCAGAATCACATTGACATATATTCTTAATTGAAAACAGAGGTTTTTCTATATTACAGCATTCTATTTTTGGTTTACAAAAATATCAATATCCAATATCAGTGATCTCTGCCTACCCCGCAAGGGTCCTGGCGTGAGGATATGTATGTATGTATGTATCAATATCCAACAAACTCCCATTGTACACCAGTTAGGTTTACGTCCCAAATTGAGTGGTTACGATATCCTTGATTCGACTACGGGATTATTAGTTTTTTTTATCCTAGAATTTTTAGTAGTACCTCGGAGTCTGATTTTGTATCCAGTATATTTAAATAGGCTTACTCTCCACTCCTTGGTACGTAAATTTATCAAGTGGATCGTGGGAGTGTTCTCCACTCCTCTGCCTATCCTGTTTGTGAATACAGGCGTGAAGATGAACAGAATACTTGAGTATCAAACGGGGCCACTTGTTTTTGTTAATAGCTCTACGATCATCCCCTAAACTATCTGCAAGATGCTTTAACCACGTATTACACATGATATTTAGAATTTGCACAAGCGTGCCCGTGACTAAATGAATGTTCTTTCAAATAGTTTCAAAATACGTTTCAAATGTTTAGTTAAATAATTTTTTATTTTACGTAACAGTAGGTTGTTAGATAATGCTCTTGGATTTTATGTCATTTACAACATAGCTTTGTAGCTTAGTTTATTTAATAAACAACAAATCAGAATAAGTAATATGGGGTTCTGTGATGCTATACTTGGTATCAAATCTTCTTAACTGCCTCTGATTTAATGGAAGTTTCCTCGCTTGTATATTTCTCTTATTCTTACAAATCAATGACAAGAAGTTTCATTCGGTACAGTTTTGATACTGATAATGTTTACAGAAAATATGTGCGTGTAGATTTGATAATGACAGTTTGTAAATTCCTCCCTAATATGGTTGAGAAGTTTCATATTTCTTAAAAGTTAAAACTCGATACACGTCACGATTCAGATGTTCGTATACGCAAGTATACGTATATATAAGTATAGGTATATATGTACGATTCTAAATTTAAATTGGCACTGATTGAACTGTTTGATACTTTCTTTTTAAAATTTGTATTTGTTTGCCTTATTGAATCCTTACGAATATTATAAATGCGAAAGTAACTCTGTCTGTCTGTCTGTCTGTCTGTCTGTCTGTCTGTCTGTCTGTCTGTCTGTC
>DWTO01000723.1:0-19258 GCA_018244755.1 Jemadia pseudognetus | reverse complement strand
GGCGACCACATCCACACTCCGGCAGCTGCCTTCACCCATTGTTCAGACGATTCACCGATCGTCGCTAGTTCCCGGACAACACCGCGTAACGGATTCCTATCTATTACGAAATGATAATGGTCATCAATTTACGAGTATGAGGAGTTAAATGGTGAATTAGTGCTAGCCGATTCATTTTTATTTACGTTTACCAATAGACAACCTATTTAAAATCCTGTCTCATATACAAAAGATAACTGTGGAACCATAGGTAATAATGTTACTGAGCTGTAATGCTATTTAAAACCAAACGATTTGTGCCTGCCTCTTAAACTTAGCGCGCCAAAAACATTTCATGAACATATTCTGAGAATATTACATTAAATATTGCATTTATATCCACATGTTTTCCTTAATGTACATAACACCATAAAATCTCTATACAGATAAATAAAAACTATATTCGACGTGAGCCGTTAGTCTCGCATCACGCCGATAAAGTTAGACAATAACAGCAATAAAATCTATAATTGTCATCGAATAATGAACTAATAGACCCCCAGCAGCCGCAAACACGGTGTAATTGATAGGCGACAGCTGCTCGCGGGTACGACGTCCATTGGTGACAGATTCGCTCCGCCGCCTAACCCTCGCTTACCGAACAAGCACAATCCCAGCTACCGGCCCCGGGGCGTGATCAGCAGCCGAGCCCCGCGCCGCGGGACCGCCGCGGACATTTATCTTTATCCAACACATCGTTTAAGCGCACTTTCTTCTCAAATTGCCCTTCCCATACCGTATACTAACTATAATACAATGCAATTTTATTGTAACATGCGTATTCACTGTGTTTTACTACAAAATCTAAACAGCCGAAACAAGCGACACAAATCCTGTATCAGTTTATTTAGTATCACAGAATACTGTTTAAAAGCGTATACTATAAAATAAATAATTCCTAATATAAAGTACTGTCAAAGGAAAAATAACAAAGTAAGTAATTAATAAACATTATTTAAAAACGTTTTCAAGACACGGTAGTCGCGTACAATACTTTAAGTA
Organism: Jemadia pseudognetus; assembly: GCA_018244755.1. Classification (NCBI taxonomy): domain Eukaryota; kingdom Metazoa; phylum Arthropoda; class Insecta; order Lepidoptera; family Hesperiidae; genus Jemadia; species Jemadia pseudognetus. Next base: position 18,217 of record DWTO01000723.1, on the reverse strand, counting down.
CGAATGGACATTTTTTTATCCGATCAATCACGAAAGACAGCTTTGTTTTTTTGTTGAACAAGCAATCGAACGTGCTTACAATGAGTGCCGAAATATTTGATAAGCGATAAAAATAATTAATGACAACTACAGATTAGCGGGTGAAGGCACTCCACTGAAGCAGCATTTCAAAAATAATCTCGCCCTCTCGAACGCGACGACCAAACACCTATTATTTTCGAGTGGGTCAATATATTTGTGTATGATAATTTGTCTAGTGATTTGTCTTCAGAATAAATTCCAATTTTCGTGGTTTTTTATAATTAAAATGACAAGACTAAACTACTATTTCAAACGGGCAACTTCTATTTAGTAATGTAAGCACAACACTGGTTTTAATAATGTTATTACCTATTTGCCTATCGAGCTATGAGTCTATCTGCTAATCTGTAGTGTGATCTATTAACTAAAATAAATTGTTCGCCAACCGTTAGCCCGTCGATTGCTACGAAAGTGGGCTATTGAACTTTTCTTATTATTTTTTTGCATTTAGCAGCTAGTGAACAAATCTTTTAGTCAACATATTTTATAAAAAAATAAATAATCTTATTACTATTGCTTATTTCTTTCTTTATTTTTACCACTGGTGGTGAACCTCTATAATCCTTATATTCTTATAGCTTTTGTATTTTTTTTTAGACATCATATTTAACTGAATTAATAATAACCTATGATTGGAGCCCTGCAAAGATATTGATCATCATATCAAATATAGTGAAAATAGACAGTTCTATTTTTCTTTTAACTCTTTTTTTAACCAGCTTAAGTACTTTCCCATAGAAATGAAAGGGTTTTACGCCCAGAACAGTATCTGCTTAATAACAGACGTTTTGTTTAAGTGTGACAAACGAAGAAATAAAGCAAAAATTCATTAAGCAATCAGTATTTTCAAAGCATATTTAGTACATAGATTTTAACCTCGTTTGTATTTTTACAATTCAGACTAATAATAAATATTACACCAATGATAAATAACGATGTAAGAATAATAATAACTAATAATTATTGTTCGTGCGCCATATTCTGCCCCGTATATTGCAATAGCTATGGGACGGGACCGTAACGGATGAAACGTGGCAGTGTACTACACTCCTCTGCCCACCTCTTCGATAATACAGCCGTGAAAAAATAAAACAAAAAAGAGCTTTACAATAAGCTAACGTAAAATACCAATCGCGATTGATACATTACGCTCATAAGCGCTCTGCCTTCTCCATCCTGTAAAGTCACGAATGTCATAAATCCTTATCTTGGCATAAAAATGTCATTCCAAGCGGCGTGAGATTAAAGCTGTGGCCACACTAAACAAATATTATAGCAAATACACTTGGCGCTGTTGAACACGATTCCATAAATTGTCAATATGATACGTAGGTATCTATATGTTATTATTGTTAATACAAATCACTTTAGAGGTAAGCAAAGTGCCGAGTGTCAAATATGATGGACTCGAACCATCTTCAACCATCAATTTAATCTTCAATCATCAAATAATAAGAACACTTACACCTATGCAAATATAATTGTCGTTATATGTATAGTTGATTTTGATTACATAGATACGTGATATCCCATAAGAATACATTGTAATTATATCATTTACGATAAACAAAGAACTAATAATGGTACATTATAATATAATGTAAATACTATTTTAGCGCATACGCTGCCAATGTTCTACGTGATTTCATGCCTGTAATCCCCGAAGAGGTAGGCAGAAGTGGATAGTACACTCCTACGTTTCACCACTTAAGTTTACCTCACACTATAGTATAGATGGTGAGCCTATAGCCATACATCGAGCACAATTTCAGACTTTGAGCCACAACTAGAAATGTTAACTAGAATATCTAAGCAATGTTCTAAGATAGAAAAATCGAATAGTATCCTCACAATTCGAACCCAAGACTTGTCGATCAGCAGTCACGCCTCAACCTCATCCCATGTTAACTGGTAACTTCATTATTATTTGAATGTTAGCAGCGCACCCAGTGTTGCCGGACCCTAAACTCTACACCAGTTTAACGATAGCCGTATCAAGTTCAGTTGCGATATTACGTACTTCGTGACGAAAATCATCGCAAGATAAATTATTTCACAATTCCGTATCAAAAACCTGTCGTCTATATCTTATGTTATATGCTACAATACAGTATGTATTATGTTAACTCGTAACGGTATAAATTTCTGTTGTAAGATGCGATTTTGAAATCCCAAAGAATTGATTACTTAATAACGAACTTCTGTCCTATGTAGAGTTTATATATAATAATGCGGTGCACACTTTATAAACGAATTTAGAGTGTAATCCGGTCCAATAATCCCAGTCAGCAGCCAGCACGATACTACGTAACAACTGTAACGCGACGATATTCAAAGGAAAAGATGCAAATGAACAAAGTATTTATTAAATTAACGTGACACGGTAAATTTGATTAAAAAATTGCTACTTGTAAGAGAAATCTAGATTTAGAGAACTCTACATGAACGAACACTCTTGCATCAAAAGCTACAATAAACTTATATGAAGGACCATTATCTGAAGTTGTTCTTCATTCACCAAACGCAATAGTAGTGCGGCGGTGAGTCGGAGCGAGTATTTGCTTATATGTTGTAAATAAGTACCAATTCATTGATTTTCGTGAAGCACTTAAGCTGTACAACTAAATGACGTAGAGTTTATCCAAAACAAAATGACAAGTTTTAGTACAACTATTTTAAGATTATTCTTTAGTTCATATATTTTATATACAGGGCGTGAAGAATGTTTTCACGATAAAGAAATTGTTAAAATGCCCTTCCTTATGTAAAATATTTACATTATATAAATTTTGTAAACGGAAGAGTATCACAAATTATATTCCAATATTTTAAAATAAAACTACATACGTACATAAAAGTTATTAATAATAGGTGTGAGTGAATTAGTATTATTTTTAAAAATTTACAAACAGGATTTATTAAATTCAATTTCGTTATTAAGTTTGTCTGGGTGCATAAAGTAGGTATCTGAGTACTGCAACAATTCGCGTTATTATTCTTCCACATAATGAAGAAAAAATGAACTTGAAAGTTGTTAAAATAGATGCTTCTTATTTAATGCTTACCGGTAGCCTCGTGCTGATCCAGTGAGAGCCACGGCTGGTGGTGTCTCAACAACTCGTGGGAGTAGTGATGCTGGGGAGGCGCATAGGGCGGAAGGTCCAAGGAGCACCCGTTCAAGGGACCCTGAGGCGGTTGCTCTAGACCCTTCGCTTCGTTATACCCAAGGATATCTGCTATCTGGAACCCCGACCGCTGTCCTGGCATCTTCATACTGTCCAGGAGACTGTACAAAAGAAAAAAAAACACGCTATTAAAATAATAGAATGGAATATTTTCAATGTTCATAAAATAATTAAGTTGGATGAAAAAATCTTGAAATTATTAGATTAAATCATGACTCCTTCAATTGTTTCACTTTTGAACGCGATTCTCCCTTCAGAAGTAAAAGGGTAGATAAAGGCCGTAGTCCGTACTGTCCTTATGCGTGTTAGTGGACGTACTTGTTATGAATATCTCTACCCTATACAGATTTACTCAAAATATTTTCGTTTATACTTTTAACCGCAAGTGATACAGGTACTCGTACTAGCAAAGAAGTTATAGCATATTTTAAAACGGATGTTAAAAGTTATGTAAGTTACAAAAGTAAAGGCCGGAGGCGCACAGGGATTGAAACTTAGTTCCATAGACGTCGCACGCTGAATTTTAAACCACTAAGCTAATAATAATAGTTTTTTTTGCGCCAAAATATGTAGAAACATAACATACTTACATACAAGTTTGTGAAATTGAATAAAAATAACAACTAACTTGTAAAAAAGTCTGACCAACATTATTTTAACGTAGTTAACTTCATTTGCATGCATATTATCACGCTAGGTCCCTTGCGGGGTAGGCAGAGAGCACCGAGTGCCAAATAGCTCTATCCTTATAGAACTATTACAGCCCTGCCGCGCCTCGTCCACATTCATCACTGTCTTCATATATTCAATTTAATTAATTTGCTGTTTCGACTATTTCTTTATTTTTACTACTCTATCAAATTAGATTGTCGGTAATGTTAGTTGTAGTTTAAATTATTGTAAATAAATAAATCGCGTACTTCACACCAGACCACCCTTACGGGATAGGCAGAGACTAAAGACAAATTACATTTAATTAAAGATATATATATATATAAATGTTTTACGTGATTAAAACAAAATCAATGTATTTGACAACGCAAGATGCGACCCTAACTCGTATAAATTATGTAACCAAATTGCCTTAGACATGATATTAAAAGCAAATAAAACCGTTATTCCCGGTACTCCATTGATTGTAAAACGAATATTTACAAAGGGACACCTAAAGTAAACTCATCTGTTAACATCGACTTAAGAAATAAGTAACAAGCACGTCTTGAGGGTCTATAATTGAAAGAAAACACAACATTCCATCTCCCGAACATACACGGAATTGTCAAAAGAGGGGCTCTCGAGGAAACGTGACTGGTATAAAGGAGGCGGTCGGGTACTGAATGCGGGCCGTAACAGACTGATGTCTATTAAACATCGGAATAACATGTAGGCGTGAAATGTTCCCGTGGTCCGTACGTGACGCCGTGAAAGGCGGCCCCGCGCCAGGTCCTTTAACAGGTTGTAAACACAAGTATTGCCGACTTCTCTCTAGGCGTCCGCTACGAACTGTCGCATGTCACGATTCTTAAAGTACACTTTGGACCAGTTTTGTAATCGGAACATTAGGTGATAGTAGGTACACAAAAAGAAATTAGTACACAAAAAGAAATGTTATCTATAACGTCTCTTGCTTTTTGCAATAGCCACACTACTCGTACTAAGATGCCGTTAATGTTAAACCCTGGATACTACAACGAAATCCATGTTCCAAAGGTAACAAATTTTAATATTAGTCCAAACTATTGAAAATATTTCGATCCAGTTTTACTGTAACTATATATCACGGGAGTGTTGTCCTTCCGTCAAAATTTTTTAATTTTTAATTACTTATATTAATTTTAGAAATTAAAATGTTTGCGAAATGGACTTGATACAATAACATGCAAGTCAAATTGAATTTCACAGTTCTAAACTAAACCTGTAGATACTTATGAGATGATACAGGTAAAGTACAACAGAGGCAAATAAGTTCAATGAAATACCGTTAAGAGTTACATAAAAAATACAATGTTAAGTCGGCGTATTGCATTCATTTGTACCCTATGATTCACTAATTCACTAGTGGTCACAGCAATTTATCGAAATCGCACATTCTGCTATGAGAACAACAGAACCCGTCGCTCACCCAGGGAAGGCGGAGCGGAAGGCAGCCGGGTAAAGTGCTGGCAGGAACGCTGGCCCCCAAGGAGGCAGTAGGATCGGACTCCAAGCCAGCAGCGACGCCGGCGGCAGCAGCGGCGGCGGCGAGCGCGCCTCGCCCTCCTCGCTCTTCATCTCCCGAGCGGGAGAACTCGCTTTCGGAATAATCTTGACGGCACAACCACCCGCTCACGACAACACGTGCTGCGTCTTGCAACGCCGCGCCCGCACTAAACAACCCTCGAGTGGCCCTCGGGGTGAAGAACACCCCGCGCCGCCCTCGTGCCTCGACAGCCTACTCAGCTCCGTTAAGGGTGCTCGATTCGCGTCCACCAATCCCCGACCGCCGTCGCCTGGGCGGGTCCTCGTTGGACCAATAGCGGAGCTCACGAAGCCTTCCCAACAAAAAAACTGAAGTATACACTTTGAATAAAGGAGCTTTCGACGTAGCACGTTACGTTATGTCGCTTTTTGTAATGAGTGCGCGCGTTAAGCCCATTGTTGAGGCCGCTTCGTAATGGACGCCGCTCTAAATGCCCCGGATAACGATTTTCATTTAGAGTGTTTTTAATAAGACCATGTAAGCCTATGTCGACAGTTTTTTTTTTGCGTTCGCTTTTGTAGAGTCTGTTAGAAATGTTCCAAATAATTTCGTTTACACAAATGTTTATACATACTCGTAGTTACTTTTTGTATACAAGTTACAAACTAAAGATCGAATATAGGTACATGTATAGGTTATGTCGTTGTATCTTAAAACTGTAAAAATCAAGCTTCAAAGGTTAGTCAAGTTGGAACAGGAATCACGGTGCACGGCCGAACTCCAGCATGTGCAAGTTCTTAGCATATTGTCGATGGTGAGACAAAGAATATTGTTCAAGTTCCGCGAACAGGTAGGCAGCTGGCTGGGTTATCACTTTATGACTTGCATGCGTGCAGGCCTCATTGTTTCACCAAAACTTAAGTATCCCATTTTGAATCACCCAATTCACTTATATTTCAAGAAACGTTTATTCATAAAAGTGCTTGTTGCGAACAGATGTTTCGCATTAAGTGGGTACCGTAGTTTTTGTGCTCTAATTAGTTCAGTATTATCACATCGTTACGTCAGGTACCTTACGAGGTATGAAGAGAGCATGGAGTGTCAAATATTACAGATATACAAACATATCCTTTTAGATATAACGTGTTTCTACAACAGTCATTACTCTCTACGTAGGCGCGCGCTGTCTTCGAACATTACTGACTCCCTGTAAGATAGTGTCTGCTTTGCTGATGCTGCTGACGTGTTTGCTTAAGTTCATCGTAGTTATTATAAACTATTGAAAATTATTATTTTTATTGTTTTCATCCGAATATTTTTTTCCTTTTACTTTTACCATACTTTTCAATATTTATTATAAAAGTTAAGAAGATATTTATTACATTTCATTTGCGTGTCAATATCTCATCCAAGAAGAAAAGAATTATAGTATGCACAAAATAAAACATGAAATCAAGAACGATATTAAAATTATAATATAGAGTGGAATTTATATTTAATCATAAAATGCACATTTCTTGTAAAGAGGTAGCCAAGCCAGGATTTGAACACAAGAAGTTCTCGAGTGGGAAGGCTAGCGTAGTGACCTTACAATTGGGCTCTTAGAATTACGTAGCACACCGGTATCATTTGCTAATTGCAAACTATCAAAGGTTATAACACTAGTCATAGAGTTGGGAGAGTTACATATAGAGTTGGGAGCAATAACATTAGAGTAACACTAGATATACATTTAGGATCTGTTTCAGTGTACTGAGCGATTGTCACTAACATAATAGGATTACGTTTACGACTGCACGTGTGCAACTGCGGATTGGCTTAGAACAATGTTAGTAGCGTAAACAATGAATGACGAAGAGCGAAGCAAGATTACGGGGACTCAATAATATTTAAACAGATATCCGTTTTCTTTGACTAATATATTGATTAGAACGCAGGTGTTTCAGATTTGAGGCTTTTTCTACTTCTTCTTTTTTTTAAATTCTAATCTGTACTCTTATTTACAAATTTAAGTAGCATAATTTAATGCCACGTTTTTATTTGCGTTATAAATATGTTACCCAGTAATTTTCTCAAAACAAAAACAACATTACTAGTTTATAAATTTGTTATATAAAACAATAATGTCAAATTAAGTATTTTTAAAATTCCAAGCAAGTAAATAATTAACCATGTATTCCTATTTATTAAAGTAAACATTAATTTTCTATTATAGGTACTCACAATAAATTACAAGAGCAAAATGGTCACAAAATGGTTAAATATTCAAATAATTAAATATTTGACAGCACTTTAAAGGCAAAAAGTCTGTTAGTAGTATTAATAGGATAATTTGGTACATAACAAAATTAGTTACGAGAACTTGATTTAATGTTTATTAATTCGTGTAATAAAAGCTGAGCAGCATTCCAGTGACCTAACATATTAATTTATTATGCATATGCTGTTACCACGTAACATCACGCTCTAATCCGCGAAGAGGTAGCCAGAGGAGTGTAGTTACATTCACCAGATTCACCAGACCCTTACGACCTACTATAGAACAGGAGCTGAGCTTATTGCGCTACACCGTAAACAAACCCAGCTGTCGTTATTGTAGAGATATTTAACATTATTAACGAATAACAGACCTGATTGCCTTGAATAATTCTCAGTTACAAGCTGTGATGGCACCGTAATGTACAAGTTTAATCATAAAATCGATGCCCCGAGCAGGCTGGCGTAAGGGCAACAAAGGGCAATTATTTATATTGGGAGCGATCCCCCAAGTGGCGTGCAACATACGAACACGGAATGTTTAATTGACTTATTGAGAATGAGTTTTTTTAAAATATCTAACGTAACCATCGATCCACTATCGATGCATCGTTTTAAACATAGTACACTAGCGGACAGCAAATAAAACCTTGTAGAATATTACTTTTTAATAAATTACATATATTTCTAATGTATTACTGTAGCCGAAGTGAAGTATACTGAAATCGTCTGTATACTTGATTACTATTTCTATTTAGATGGCGATATTTTCAAATTGTTAAGAAAAATATAAAAAAAACCATATTACGACTTGGCAAAAAAATCGTCAATTGAAAATATCACAAGTCCATCAATATGGTGCCTTCTATAGGATTAACTCTGACTTTATTGTTTTTACCACATCGACCAAGAGTGATGGTTAAAATATGTATTTTAACCATCACTCTTGGTCGATTGGTACAAAACTCTAACACTCGTAGGTCTTCTTTGTAATCTAAGTTTTGGAGAACAGTGACAACTTAGTAAACAATAATAACACATAGGGACATCTCTACACACGGCTATATGGCGCCAAACTAAATAGATTCTGTTTAATAGTAATCAACTGTCCATTACACTATTTATACGTTTACATGCACAAATATTGTTTTCCCCGAACACACTACCTCTGCTCATCACACAAATATCTGTTCCGGGAGGAAATCCAACCCACGACCCGATTCAGCACTCAGGTTTACTAACCACTGGATCAACGGGCCAGTAACGAATAATGGGTCAAAATATTCAAAGGTGTTTTATCTTTAATATCTCTCTAGTCTGTAGACAGGTAAGCGGAGCCAGATTTGGTGAGGGTTGTGTGCAGGTGCGCGCGCCCTCCTCGTGAACTGTGATGCGCCGCACAAAGGGCGGTTAACTTAACAATCATATTCATTAAATATAACTGTTAAACTACAAAGTACGTAACAACTGTAATGTAATCCATAATGATATTATTTTTAAAACGTGTTTTATGTCCACAAAAATGTTATGATTTCAAATAATATTCAAATAATAACTATCAATACCTACCCCTCGACAACACAGACCTGTAAGCAATGTTTAGAATTTTATAAAATAAACACACCAATTTATTTCTTGTAATACACTGCCAATGTTATAGTAGTCAAAATGAAGTACTAAATAACCATTTCATTATTATTACAATTATAATATTATGGTGCGATACTAAGTGATAACATTATGAAGTAGAGTTGGCTGCGCGAGATCACCGAGGGGCGCGAGATCACCGAGGGGCGCGCGGCAGGTGCGTGCCCTCTTTACCACGGATCGGTAAGCTGCAAACTCCCTCATAATTAACAATGTTCCATCAAAACACTCCCTTATTGAATGCAAATATTGTAATACAGAATAATATCTATAGATAACTAGCGTACATTGATTGCACAAGCATACCTTGCAGTGCTTTGAAGTAAAAATAATGTATGAACAGTACGTAATTATAGCTTTATTTATCATATTTTTTATTCGCTTCATATCTTTTGTATACAACTGATTGTTGGAGTTTTACGTATGAATAACTTGTAAAAACTTAACAATTTTTAAATTGTCTTGAATCTGTTGATAAATTAGTAGTTATCGACCGCCTCGTTGCTCAGGTGATTGCGAGGGCGACTACCTATCGAAAAGTTCTGGGTTGAAACCCCGGGTCGGGTACCTACTATTGGATTTATCTAACTAGAATATCTAGTTAAAATTTCTAATAGCATCTCGGAGTCTGGATTAATGTCCTCACCACCTATTCCATGATGGGACGTAAACGTAGTTACACTCCTTTGCCCACATCTTCGGTAATTATAGGCGTGATGTTATGTTTTTAACAGTTGTCATTGATTTTGCCTTATCGTTATGCTTTCATTCATAGCTAGATAGCGCTGCAGATATTATTTTTGTAATGACTTTTATCATATAAAGCATATATTTAAGAAGGAGTCTGAAGCTGACATGGCAACACCAAGAATATTTACGAATATATTACCTACATCAGACAAGACAACATCTTACAGACGCTATTTATTTATTTATTCATTTATTCTTGTGTAACACCTTAAAAGTAAGGGGTACAAAGGCGTACTTAATGCCTAATGCCTATTAGTAATAATTGATTGACGATTAACGTAATCTATACCTCAAATATATTTAAAAAATATGTTTACGTTACAACGTTGTCAATCATTCATTTTACAAATCAGAATTTATGTAGGTCTTCGGTAAATAACTCCAGTTTTCTATAAGTACGTACCTACTTCAAGTCAAATAACGAACAGTTACAAGAGGAAAACAAAATATAAAGGAAAACAAAGTATTCAGAAACTTGAGAACTCAATTTTCTTTTAAATAGCAATTGTAAGTCTGAATTACATAATCTCATATAAAAACCTACAATGGAGAAGTACGATAATATACATATTGATGGAGGGCATTGAGGTGCAGAGCATGAGAGATATTAGTGTGGGGTTATGGCAGTGATGTTGGTTTACTCTTACAACGTAGGAAACAGATGAGTAAATACTAAAAACTCAATATGTTATAAGGTAACATACGTTACTCCCTAATATTAAACGGCAGTGTGAGAAGGAACAAGTTAGTATAGGTAATGGGCAAGGATCGTTATACGCCAAATGTACAAAAGCTCAGGTCGCATTTGCATTAGTTAATGATAAAATAATAGGGGTTGATAGTGAGCACGATAGGAAAGTAATTTTTGTTAAACTTTAATACATATAAATATACAGTGCGCCGTGGTGGCCGCGCCGCCCGTACCATGCGCCACGGATCGCAAGAAAAAACACCCCATGACCAAACTTATTCCCTGCCATTACCTTACCTCCAGTACACCTCAATATAAACAAATTACACTACATTCGACTAATGTCTTGTTTGCGAACACGGAGATGTTTACAAAGTTAAAGTTTCCACATCCAAGACCAATAATTCATAATGGCAAGAGCCGGTTCCTCATTGCTTAATGCCATGACAAAAACAAACGAACGTTGTGCCCAATATCTAATAGTCAGCACCTATAGCACTTAAAAAGAATTATGACAAGGAAACTTTCCAAACGTATCGAAGTTGGCTCGAAATCGAGCGAGGAGTAAAGTCAATGGGTTTTCACGAATATTTCGTTATGGCAATCTGGTTAGGCGCAGCGCGTCTAAATGGGCGGCGGCACGGCAGGCCGCGAAGAGGGTTTCCAAACCAATTAAGGGCTCCACGAAGGCCTGGGACAGCGCGCAGCTGACGGATTACGAGCTCGATGGCACTCAGTGCGCCCATCCGCTGCCGGCGGCCTATAGGCGTGGAGCACGCGATGCCACCTACCTTATCGAACACTCCAGCTTTTACTAAAACAAATTTTTACAGATTCACTTGCGAATGAAATATGTTAGACATGTAGAGTTGTATTTAGGCTTTATTTGTAACAATGTAAAGTAAAATACATTAATAATTATTTGCTAGGGGTTATGTTAATTATTTAACGCCTTTTTGAGACTGGGATAGTATTTGGTTGATTGGGTTCATAAATTTAATTGAAGGCTATCAATGAGTGCAGCGATAGCGTAAAGGTTTAGAACTCAGTGTCCCACTCCGGGGTTCCTGGATCGAGTCCTGGCGCATGCCTCTATAAAATAACGTGCGTTTAAATACTAAATGTCACTTGTCATAAAGGTGAAGGAAACCATTGTGCGGAAACTGGCCTACACCATATAATTCTCCATAATATTCTCTAAACCATATAAAGTTTGTCAGTGCGCACTTGACGAGTGTGGCAGACACCCTCAACCCTTTCCGTTCTGAGAGACCTGCGCCCAGCAGTAAATTGATTAAAAGCCGATAAAAAACTGTTATTGCTAGTTGAACATTATAATAAGTGCATAGTATGCAGCGATACTCAATCTATAGAATTTTTCCATACGGAACGAACCTATTTTTAAATAATAGTCCCTGTTATATATATGTAGCAAATGATGTTATAGTTGTAGCAAAATGATAGTTCATTTTGCTACAACTATAACATCATGATACTGTAATTAAAAACTATGAAAATGCCGTATATTATTTCGATTTGATGAGAAAATTAGTAACGACTAATTTTCGCTTATTGCCAGCAATGGCTAGCAATAAGTAATTAATGAATAATATATACCTACCTACCGATTGTTCAACTAATATAATATACCTACTGTAAAACAAGTATAAAACTGTTATAAATCTAACATAAAACTATTGTAAAACCCCTACCTATAATATATACCTGTTATACCTAACTGTTGCAAAATCATTTTAACTACTGCAAAACTTTATATCGTAGGTTCGTTGAAAGCAGATAATTTATATATTACAAAGAACATGTAGAACTTACGCGTAGGTGTTGTATCGGTAATCCTCGTCCACCTGCAGCTGGCGGTACTGGCAGCTGGGGTCGGCTCCGTAGTCCGGCGGAATGATGGACCAGCTGCTGTCGTAGTTGTAGTTGTCACCATAACCCATTTCCCCATCGCCCATCATTCTCATCCTAGTCCGTCCACTGGCTCAAATTCACAATTGTTATTCGACTATACAACTTGTAACTATTCTAATAAGAAACCAATATATATTTAAAGCCCGATATGTGACCGTCGATTTAATCCAATTGAAGACTCCAATCTTCAGTGATAACAAGTTTTATTAGCGCAAATTAAGGTTCAGTGATTACAGTACAAGATTTACTGCGCGGATAGTGACGGTGGGACTGCGGGCGGTCGTATCGACTGATCGATGCCTCACCGGCCGTTATCAATAAAATGGTGCCGTTATCATATCTAACAGCTTTCCCCCATGATAGGAGACTTTTATAAATGCGACAACTAGAACCGACGCCAATATTGCAGAAGATAGTTTTATCAGTATCAAATGCGGGGGAAAATGCTACCGACAACCATCCTGTACTCCTAGAGAGCTTGTAGAGTCATCTAGTAATGAGATAAATCCAGCATCTTTTAGTATATCTACCTACTTAAATACTGCACGTATTGTAATTGTACCTAATATTATTGGATTTGTTAAATACGTTTATTGAAATTAAAAGCGCCATTCTTATGCTTTAATACGTATCAATGACCTTCATTTTCCGTAGTATTTTTATTAAGCTGTATAAAAGCTTATACGTTATTTATAGGTTAGTAGATGTGGCATAATTTTTAATATAACAGTCATATGATAATAATTACTTGAAACATAATAACGGCAGTTATAAAGCGTGCCCATTGTATCGAAAATTATTACTTTTACAGATTATGAAATTTAACATTTAGATTAGGGATTACACACTATATACGCAAATTTCCTAATTGCAGTGAATTTGTTTAAACAGCAGGTACCTACCTACTGATATAAGTTACTTTAAAATACGGTAAGTACCAAAGTACCAACTGTTACACATTTATTTGACGGTAACGTACAGCGCATGCTCTGTGTTTTTGTGTTTGTGTTTTGTGATTGCATTTATTTTTAAACGTACCGCTACTTTATGGTTTTTTATTTATCGTCCACCGACGCGAATAAATAAAAAAATAAAAATATGGATGTATAAATTTTTAAACCACAGACTTTACCAACATATGCATAATTGATAAAATAACACCGCGTAACTTACCAATAAGCTCTTCATAAAAATACCTATACATATGGTTAGTTTTGGTCTAGAAACTTTAATTTATCGCCATACCGCTGTACGCGACCGTGTAGGACTGTAGGTAGGTGTATTAGTGCCACGTTGGCGTTGTATAAAAATATTGTCAATTTATTACCTCTGGTGGGACTCGAACCCACAATCCTCGGCTTAGGAGGCCGATGCCTTATCCATTGGGCCACAGAGGCGTGCGGGAGAGCGACGAGCGGCGGCATAGGACCGCGGCGCCGCCGGCTTGCGTCACCGCGCGTCACGCGACACGTCCGCACCGGCAATTAACGACAATACGATAATGATCGCTTATTATATTATTACTTGTATTTCAAATATTAATCGTTAATATCTATGTACACAAGATATTTTGACAATGACCATTGATAAATTGAGTAGTAGATATATCTTACTAGAATCTACTACTTATTCGATTACCTACAGATAATTACGTATACGTGGGATAAAGTGCAAGCTTTTTAATTTAAAAGCCCGGACGGTTCATGTAATATATACGAACATTCCTATTTATTATATTTTTAAAGTTTTTCCTATCTACCTACTGATTATAATATATTAACAACATTGGATTTTTATTGACAATAGGTATCAGTAAATGCAATAGATTCATGTGTCCACCTTAAGTTCATAAAAACTAAAGCACGGTCTCTATTCACGATGTGCGCGACCTTCATATTCAAAAATAGTTGTTACATGTGAACAAATATTTAGTTATATCTACAGAAAATAACTGTAGTACCGATTATCTTTATAGATTTCATTTAAATCGTAGTCATTAGCAGCAAGATTTTATGCGTTAACAAACTTTAGTGAATACCTAACTCATTTGTATTGGTACCTAATCTATTAAAATAAGTTATATCTAAACCGATGTCTATACGCGGGCAAAGCTATTGCAAGGCGAAACTAGTTACGAAAATACTATGTACCTATAGTTGTCATGCAACATTTCATGTCAAGCGTGTGTTTTGACTACCTACTTGACCAACCCAAAGCTTTTACCATGTGCTCTATAATTTCAACGACATTTAATAAATCAATAAAATTGTTTGTTATTATAGTATGTATGATAAGACTACCGTTTTGTTGTGATTCCGCTTGATGATGGAAAGAGCAGCTCTGAAAATGGTACCGCAAATGCCTAGGAAAAGTTCATTTGATGTTCGAAGATCTTAGGTTAAATCTGGTCGGAAACATAGACAAAACCTATTGAGATCCAAAATGTTTTACATTCGAAAGATGAGAAGGGGTCTCTCCAGAGCTTAAGTCTCGAAAATACTGTACTAAAAGTGCTCTTTCGTTATTTTCTAGAATATTCACACGAATTTTCCTCACAAATACTAGTATTACCCTTAAAACTCTACGTTCAGTTAACAAATTATAATTAATAATAGCCTCAAATATCAAAACCACATAATTATTCCACTTTTTGTTCGGAAACAACCCACCGACGACCTTGGTAATGGCCGTATTGCAAAACAACGTTTCGTGGTTATTCTCATGAACAACAATCCCCCCTCAGCCCCTCACACTTAGTAGAAAAGGTACGTGAAATAAAACTAGTTAAATGCCATAAAAATTTAATACACAATTCTTTTTCATATACTGATTAAATTAAATAGATTGACTAATTGGAATAACATAATTCATATTACAATAATTTATACATGATTTATACATTCCTTTATACACATGAGAATCAACTAGCACTTTTACAACTCGTAAGCTGTATAACTCGCAGAACTTAACTAGATAACGTTATAGTGAGTTACTAACTGCACAAAAAACGTTCGTTTAATTTTATCATACTTTAAGTTTTATGTAATAAATTTAAATTTTTAGTATGAAATCACCTCATGATGATGACGATGTATCAACTCAGCTCATACGCGCGTATCGTGATAGCACTCTGCGCGTGGTAACGGTGAAAGGGTCGCAGAGCTATCATTTATCAAGTTTGCAGGAATAATGGACGATGTCCCCGTTGGGGTAGCGCACGAAGGCGCTCTGGTTGCCGAAGCGCTTCTTGCACACCGGACACACGTTGTAATCGTTGATCACGATCTTCTTCGACTCGTGGAATTGTTTCACTTCTTGTACCTGTAACGAGTTCAAAATCAGTTCAACTAAATATCTGATACGCACGCTCAAACATTGTATAGGAAGCGCGTGAGCTCGTCCTGTAAGGATAGGGCCTCGGCACACGGTGCCTGGTGAGGGACCTGGTGTGACGATATACATAATAATAAGTAAACAATTGTCCTGTTCCAGTCCTTAACAATTGAGTTAGTTAAATAACAAAAATTACCACTATGTTTCCTCGATTTTTGTAATGTGACAAGAAAATCAATTTCGTCTTCAATTCCGCTTAAATAAAATGTAAGCAAATAAAAATGTGAGCACCTGTAAATGTTCAGCATATAACAATCCTTTCAGAACTTGCGTTCGTCGCTTCAGAGTGAGCTGGCTCTCCAGCGCACTTTCTAGGAAATGTTTCAGGCGACCCAGGGGCACGCTGTCAGGCAGGACCGAAAGCGCCTGCGAATTAAAAATATTATATCATAATCCGTGTTAGAACGGAGACAGAATACCCTCACCTCACCCATGCCGGGATACAGGGAGTCTTGCCGAGGCGGTTCAGGATACAGGACTGTCTCGGTGCAGGTGCATACCCACCGTCAACCGGCTACAGCGCAAGCTTTGCGGGAACTCGTGCTCTGCGATCCCCAGCACGCGCGCCCAGCGCGGGACTTATAAGCAAAAAGCGTTCAGGGGCTCCTGAGCAGCAGATGACTTAGACAAGCTGATGAGGATAATGTTATAATGGATCAAATCCAATGTATATTCATATACATATGCGCAACGATGTCGTAGCGAACACGCGCGGTACCTTGAGCGGCGAGATGTCGGCGGCGTGGCGGTCCAGCACGCGCAGCGCCGTGTCGAGGTCGGGCGGCGCGGCGCGGCGCGGCGCGGCGGCCAGCGGCGCGGCCAGCGCGGCCTGCGCGGCGCGCGGCTGCGTCAGGATACGCACGAGCGTCACGTACACGTCGGCGCCGGCCGCGCCGCTCACCTGCTCGCAGTAGCGCACCGCGCGCTCCACGGACCCTGCGGGCGCGGCCTCCTGCCGTGTTACGTGCGTGCGGCCGAGCGGCGCTTGCTCAGCGTGCCAGGTTAAGTTCTAACCGGTGATCTAACCGATGTCTATAAGTGGAACCATAGAAAATTTGATGATGATGATGTCAATAATAATGACGACGAATTGCATGCATTGATTTGCGTTTTAAATGAGTCCTATTGACTCAGTAAATCTAGTGTTAAGAAGTAATGACATACAGTACATAAAACAGACGAATTGATTACCTCCTCCTTTTTGAAGTCGGTTCAAAACGGAAAAAAAATCCTTCAATTTTTTTGTCTTAATCTACCTCATTGACTGAATAGACCGTCATCTATACATTTCGCCATATCTATCACCCATCTCCATGAGCAACAAACAATAATTTCCATAAATATGATTCCATATTCATTAAACTTAATCGTTAAGTTTCAAATTTGAATTTCGAATTCACTCCACACGCTGTTAAAAATTTTGTAGGAATGTTCTACATTCCTCTGCCTCCCTCTTCGGGGATAACAGGCGTGATGTTACGATGTTACGTTCCAGTCTGTTTCTTAACTTACAACTCACCCAACAGTTCAACGTAGATCGCCAGAGCCTGCTCGTGTCTGCCAAGCTTCCCCAGTATGATGGCGCGCTCCTCGAACAAAGTATCGTTGGGGAAGTGGAGTATCACCCTCTCGGGGGTATAGTGCGATGACTTCTCTAAAAAGGCGACCAACTTCGACTTGATATGTTGCAACTCTTCCTCGGTGGAATTCGCTTTCTTGTCTGTGATCTTCTCCCTATACATACTGATTAAGGCATCATGGAACAATGGATTAGTATCGTTCCACGTATGGATGACATGCTCCAGGTAAGGTATCACCAGTGACTCATGTTCTCTTAGCAAGAAATCTAGTACTTTGGCGCGAGGCAAATTCTCCACTTCGACTTTGTCCTCTGTGAATATTTTTAATCCTTCCTCTGGATGTTCCTTCAATATCCAATCGGAGAACTTGAATATCAAATTGATGTGGTCGGCACCTACAAAAGAATTTTGTAATGCAACTTCAAATAATAAAATCATAGGTTATTTGTTGGTTGTAAGTGCGACTGACGATCAGGAGGTCCTGGGTTCGATTCCCGGGTCGGACACTATAGAATTTTTCTAA
>DWTO01000722.1:0-19258 GCA_018244755.1 Jemadia pseudognetus | reverse complement strand
TCCAGTAGTGCCCGGCGGGGGATTTGAACCCAGGACCTCTCGATCGGCAGTCGCGCTTGCAATCAACGTGACCAACGACACAAGAGGGTCTATAATAATACAGTATTATTTACTACTATTGTATTCCCAAAACTTAGTGTCATGAAATTTGAAGGATCAAGAGCAGCAAGCAGCAAGAGAATTTATTTCAAAATTATCCTTGAGAAATAGCTATTTGAAAGCTTAGAACTTTTTTAGAATGCTTGTCATTTAACAGAGTATAAGCTACAAAACATTTCGGTTGAACAATCTTCAGACGCTCATTTAAAATGCTAAAGTGCATCGCATATTAGCTAGTCTCAGGGCTCTAAATACGAGCAGACGAATATATTATTATTACTTATACGTGTAGAAACATAAACATCCCAGTATTGTGCCATTTATATGTACATACCTATACATAAGATTTGACGTTTGCCGTGGTACATTTGACGTTTTAATTTTCGTAAAATTTGTGTGCTTAATTAGCTATTAAGTAAAGTAAATGGACGTCTAATCTCATTATTTTACGGGTTACAACATTTTCAAGTTATTTAATCGACAAATTTATATCAATATTACAGTATCAGACAGACTTAATTATCCAATAGTGCCGTTACGGTGTCATGTTTAATCAATCACGACTATAGTAACATGATATTTTAATTTATGCGAACATGCGAGACAACATTTGGTAACACTAGGTAAAAAATGATTTCCCCATTGCATCTGCTCTATTAAATAATTCAACAAACTGTCAATGACATTTGTAGGTAAGTTTCATTTATTAGTCCAGCACAAAATATTTATTACACACCGAAATCCGATGACTGCCATTTAGAGTGACTGAAACAGCAGTAAATTAATAAACACCTGTCATTCAAACGAAGTGAAGTGCAACCGAAGCTCTCCTCGTACTCGCGCCGACGCGACGTTGCGTCGATAGACGTGAAAAGTGCTCCATTACAAGTGGGGTCACCGAAGTGCATGTTTACAAATGACAAGTTCCACGTAAACCACTATGACCACTAGTCTCTTTAAATTTATAAGTATTGTATTGTAACAAATTATATTTGCTTCCAATGTTTGTCTAAATTGTAGAATTAATATTAAATTATTTTTAAATTTAATTATCATATTCTATAGTGGGACGTAAAACGTGGGTGTGTTTTGCAATCCTCTGCTTACCTCATCGGGGATTACAGGAGTGAAGTTACTTTTTTTTAATTATCACTTTCTATAACGGTGAACGAAACTTATAATATAAGTATATTTACATGTATGTATTAGTTCTACGTAATTTTCTCCAATGGTCACACCCATGCGCTTCTTCATTCTGAATCGAGTCCTGTCTGATGATTATCATTTCATTAATACTACTATCAGTGTGAAAGTTTTGTTTTCATATCAGCTGAACAGGGTCTTGTATTGTTCGAATGATCTATTACATTTGCCAATCAAAACACAATTCAATCGAAAGAATCCGCCCGACATTAAAACTTTAACATTGGCATCCACAAAATTTCTTGAGGTACATTTCCATTAATACATGACGCTACCTCTTCTATCCTGTAGGATGGAAAATTAGTCATCTACTCTCTCACACACATTTAAAAATGGCTGACCTATTTAAGAGGAGTTAATCGGCTTCCCTTAAAAGCTTATACATACATTAAAATGCTCAAAGTGTCAAAGTACAAAATATAGCGAATAAAATTTTTACGCTCATATTGTAAAGCTAATAACTACAACGAATACGGCAAATTTGGTAAGATTTTTTATAATGGATGTCGCTTTTAATAATCTACTATACTTCTGTAGTTATATACAAAAATTACAGAACACTAGAAAATTATGTAAAAATGTATAAATGTAAATTTTAGCGAGTTTGCTATCCTCCGCCGTAGGGCACTTCGCATTTTAATATTTATAATTACCTGTAGACATTTCTTTTTGGCGTTGGAGCATCAAAAGAGACGTCACGCGTTACATAAGCAATGAGCCACTATCAGAATAAAAAAAAATGTAACATCACGCCTGTTATCTCCAAAGAGGTAGGCAGAGGAATGCAGAACACTCCCACGTGTCACCGGTTACGTTTACGTCCCATTATGGAATA
Organism: Jemadia pseudognetus; assembly: GCA_018244755.1. Classification (NCBI taxonomy): domain Eukaryota; kingdom Metazoa; phylum Arthropoda; class Insecta; order Lepidoptera; family Hesperiidae; genus Jemadia; species Jemadia pseudognetus. The sequence continues at coordinate 17,121 of DWTO01000722.1, read as the reverse complement.
GGCGGTGAGCCTATTGCCATGCATCGGGCACATATCCAGACTCCGAACCACTACTAGAAAATCTAAGTTAGAAAATTTAACTCTAACAAAATTTAAATTAAATTAGATTAGATTAGAAAAATTAAATTAGAAAACTTAACTCAAACAAGTTTCTTAGAATAAGAACGTGTTTAGTGTTATTTATTGTTTAACAACAATATTGGACAGTATTTATTGGTAAGAACACAGACAGACAATTCTAACAGAATAAATAACAAAGATTTCAGATTAGTGCGTACATTTACTAATTAAGACTAAACACAAAATGTATAACGTTACAATCAAAAGTTATTCTGATATTTCTCTTTTACCAAAATAAAATCTTAATGAAAAGTCATTGTGTCTCGCTTATCGCGACACGTCGTTAGTGACGCAAGTCGTTTAAAGTCACCCCAAGTATTTATACCCGTGATGTGTCGGTCTGTGGTTTGAGTGTAACACGTTCGAACACAATGCGACACACGTTGGAACATTACGACACAATAGGACTTATGATCCGAAAACTGATGTCGTTAACAATGGTTTAATTTATGTTTTATAATCGCGTGTGATTCCTGGCGGTCGTCTACAAATCGCTCGTTAGTGATGTCATAACGAACTCTTAGATATTGAGTTGTATTGTATACTGTATATTATATACGAGTATATTAACGTTGTAGTGTATTTTTTGTATTGTACCTACATGTTAAAGAGAATTATTAAAAATAACTTCAAAGCTTTATTCCATCAAAGAACATAAATATATTTGATTAACGTTATAATTTTTTGCCCGACACTTTTTGTCGTTCTAGTGCTGGAGACCAGTATTCTCGCAGAAAAAGAAGGTTCATGTCATAGTTTGCCACACTGGGCAAATTCTTATTAGCAGGCTTTACAGGACTTACTCGTAAATAAAATGTAATAAAACGCGAGAAAATAAAGATATTTTAAAAACCCAACAACTTTGGTGGTTCGACAAAAAGTTCCTGAGCTTTAAATTAATAGCTCAGCTTTTTAAAAAAAACGACCTCCGCCGAATTCCGTAAAGCCAACAAGAGGAGATGGAATAAAAATGATTAACCCTTTCGGGAGTACATTACGCTGATTGGCACACACAAATGGGTAAAACCGCAATACGCGAAAGAATTAATATTTGTACTAGCTTTTGAGACTTGCTAGTCTCTCGTGATATAGGCTGGAATTATACTCTACTCTGTTATTCTGTACTGTGGATTGCGCGATGCTGGATGAATAGTTAACTCTATCAATCCTCTGTTAGGCATAGGGCATAATCTGCCACGCTCTGGTCAAGAGCGGGTGGGAACAACACACGCTTTAGAGAACTACAAAATGTGCAGTTTCCTCACGAGGCTTTCGTTCATAATTAAACGAAGTGGTACATAATCTTTTAAATGACACCTAATGTCAAAGAAAAACGTGGGCTCATGGATTTACACCCAGGACAATTGAACTGAGATGCTGAATTCGTAATCATTAGGATGTCACTATTGCTTAAATACCTAACAGAAAGGGTTCGTAATAAATTTAATGTAATTAAAACGCTGTAATTCTCTTTTTCATTACATTTCAGCGTGTAGCTTTGTTACACCGTTACAATATACTGACCCTCATTGTTGGAAAAACTGTACCAAATCCATACACAAAGAGCCTTTATACCTTTTGTCTCTATGAGTTAGTGTTTCGGGTCGGTTTCAGTGCTAGCGGTCAGTAAATTCTGCCGGTTACACATTCGCTAATTAATACGCTAAATGTTTTCTCGTTTTGTAGTGATGTTATATTTTTTTTATATTCCACGCTTAGTCTCTTACGGGATAGGCAGAGAGTACCGAATCTCATAACCATTACTTCTTCATTCATAACTTTATTACTGGTTAAAATAGAAACTATTTACTGAAGGTTTTTGCAATAGTGTTAAATAGGTGTTATATATAATAATAAAATAATATACAATAGGTTTAATTTTACGTCTATGGTCACACATGTGGTCACATATTAATACGAAAATAGTAAAGTTCCGCCATTTTGCCATAAAAAAGAAATATGTCGAGAAAATCGAAGTATGTTTTTGGTGTCTATTACCGTTAAACTCCATTGGTTACAGTGGACAATAAATATAATGTGGACCAGACTTAAGGGATTTATTTACAATTATAAAGTGTCTGTATGTTTTAAAAGAAAAATTGTGTAACTGATTTAAGAAACGTTTACGCGAGCGCAAAAGTTTTGAGAAGCGGTCCAGTGTTGCTTCGAAAAAGGCAATTTGCATAGGTCTGTAGGCCATGTCACCCGAGATAAGGGTTTGATCGCTGTATGGTATTGGACATATCGGTGTGCACTATGAGTTCTCGATTTAAGCTGTCGATAAAGTTTACAACGACCTCTTCAATGAAGTTTCGTTGATTGGTATTAAAAGTTGTGAATGTGTGTGATTGATTTGACAATGATCAATGAAAAACCACAGACTGATTTTTCATTGTATGAAATGAAACTGAAATGCAAATGAAACAAATAATTATATCCAAATTTCAAGACACCCATACTGACAGATTGAATTACAAATCACTGGATTATCACTGCTTATACATTAAATTAGAAAACGAATTATAGTGTGTATTTGATTAATAATACTCGTAGTAAGGGACAACTTAAATATACGAAATTGACGCACAGCTCGCTAGCTCTATGTTGTGGGCTCGGCTGAATGTATTACAGACTTCAATATGTAACCTCATAGTGAAGACTGACGTAAGCAATATCCAATCATGTAGCAACTTGGTTCATTATGAATCTTCAACATGCTTAAACAAGGTATCCAGACAGCTAATTTGTAATACAACTTAGAAAAAAATTGCAATGAATTAGGTATAGGTACACAGGATTTGGTTCGTTGGCATAGCTGAGTGCATAGCTTAAATGGTGGGAAAACCTATTTTTTATAGACATATATTTTTACAGAAACACTTATGTGATCATTACAAAGAATTAAAAAATACGGGGATTTTTCACCTTTTAAGAGTATTGTGTGTTAATACATATCTGTCGAAGATAGATAAAATCAATCAGACCGAAATTGTCTTAAGGAAATTTAAAACTCACCACTTACATACTTTTTAGACTGGCTAGAGTGTAGTAGCTACATTACGGACAGATCCTTAATTGGCGTTTTTTCATATTTGTATCAATGGATATATAATTATATACTGAGATATAAATTTCATATAGCGATTCCACTTAATCTCTGGAGAAATTTATTGAAGATCCGTAACAATTCCTCGAATATCCAAATTGAGCGTTTCTACGAATAAGGTCTTCATACAGGAAGCGTAATTAAATTTAGTTAATATGTGGGTTATTAAATGTGATTTCATAAAGTTCCGCATTTTATACTCTTTTTGTAAATATCCGAAACTGATAAACAGTCTTTTATATATTGATATTAAATTGTCACGCCGCGTACTTTACGAGGTAGGTAGAGCACAACAAATGATAACTATTTATATCCTCAGAAGTGCTTTTTCTGCATTCATCGCTCTCATAAATACACAATTAGTGAAAACATTAACACATCAAATGTTAGTAGTTTTTAAGATGGGCTTTGTCTGTATCCCTGTATCATATATAGAATCAGATGTGTTGCGTCTTAAATTTCAAATTTCTAGTTGCATATGAAAGACATAAAAGCAATCATGAAATTTGTTTTTATGGAACCCCTGCGGTATTAAAGATAATGATAAGTCTGAGTCCAGAAAGCATTACACATGTATTAAAAAATAAATTTAGAAAAAAATAATGTTATTGCCTTGCTATTGCTATACACCAGGCTCGTACAAACTCCGAGCCACAAATAGAAAATCTAAGTTAGAAAAATCCAATAGTGCCCGACTCGGAATTTGAACTCCGAACCTCTCAATAGGCAGTCACGTTTGCAACCAACACAACCAACGAGGCAGTCACAAACAAATCATGCAATTTGAATATAGTGTTAGTTCACTACGGTTTGTATTTAGTGATAGTATTGGATTTGAACAACAGTATTGTATGTGTTGCTACAGAGCTGGAATAGCTTTGAGTTGGTTTCCAATAACAAACATTTATATGAAATTGTAATCACTGTGATTATTCGTGACTTTAATTCTATACCGTCATCCATTAGGATACACAACACACTGTAGTGCTACCATGTAAAAAATATTGTTCAATTGAGTAGAGTTTTTAATGCATTATATGTTCCGATAAAATAAGAATAAAATTTTCATAAGAGTAGCAGTGCTGTCGCGACTAAGTTGCTACAAAGAAAAGTTGTTTATCAATTATCATTGTTTAATTAAAATTTTAATAATGGTAGTATAACAACAGGAATGATAAATTTTTTTGTATTGACTATAAAACAAAAACAGAACACTTTTTATTATATAAATGTAATGTAAATAATGTATTTGATTATATAAATTATAATCTGTCAGTACATAAATAAATCTTATTATATTCAACAAACTTAATTATCGTTATTTCTACATGTAGTTTAAAACTATCGATACAAAATTAAAAATATTTAGCAATCTCAACATTCTGTGAATTTGATTCGTACAATTCTAATTGACATCGGATGATACGTTTCAAGAGAAATGATAATATTCGAGATTATTTGAGATAATATTATACAAGTCCATTGCTTGGAGTAGTTTCAGTGATTTCTTCGGTCGTTTCATGATTTCTCGTAAACGAATGAACATTGTGGCCCTTATAGCCGTTACAATAAGGACCTTGCGGCTACAAATCAGACGGTGTTCCAATTCAAGAAAACGTACACCCACGGGGACAGATCAGCATTGCAAATTACCAAGTAAATTTGCAAAGAATACACGAAAATTATACAAGAGGACTGAGTGTAGCGAAGCTTTTATGGTAGGTATACTTAACCCTGTTTTCGGCGTCAGTGGGAACCGGCATTAATTAAAAATCAGCACGTCTTCCTTTCGACTGTTACAAGTGGATTCATAATTTCTTTCGCGTTTGATTTTGATCGGTGAAGTAGATATTTGAATTTCGGAGTGGAATTTGGAAATATAAATTTGGAATTGAAAGAGTATGATTTTTATGGAGAATATGTTAAGCAGTTGATATAATTATTTTCTATTTAATGGTGAATGCAGTTTTGTTTTGTTTTTGTGATAAAAGCATTGTTACTTTTACGTTGAATTCTAAATTACGACTCACTGTAATCACTGCACTCGCAGAAATGAGAAAAGGAATACACGAGTACAGTACTAGTTACTGGGGAATCCAAATTAATAATACTTTCACTGTTATAACAAATTCTTATTAATTTATAACATAACATTTTACAACTTATGTTTCCGTTTGAGATATTTATATAAGTGTATAAATAAGGATCTTATGGAACAGGTAAAATAGTTCGATTTTCAACTTATACCTACTTTACCCAACTTATTAGTTAGGTGTGTAAGATAAGTGTGGCAACTCTAAGGTGTTCGTAAGTACTAACTGTCATTATTTCTATTCCTGCAATGCTGTTCAGTTACACGGATATATACCTGGTTTATGGCAATAGGTTCTCTCCTTATCCCACAGAGGGGCGTAAATATAACTGATGAAACATGGGGAATGTATTACACTCTTCTGCCTACCTATTCGGGATTACAGACGTAATGTTACGTCAGTTCAGTCACAAATATCCGCGGTGAACAGACACTTCGCTAAAAAAATATCCATTTATTTCCCTTACATCGAAATAGGAACTCTCAAATCGGTTCCAACACTGGAGATTCGCTATCTGGTAATTTATTTAGCAATTAAGGGCGATGTGAAAGGACCACAGGGTCTATCTGTTTTAGGTTCAGAAATGTGAGCAATGTATTTAGGGAAAACATAATGAGGATGGTAATTAAAGCAAATGCCGTGCGAAATTCACGCTAGTCTATTCAAATATCCACGCTATTCAGGTCACCGCGTGCCGGCGATATTTCAATCCTTGACGCGCTTATGTCGTAAATGGTGCTAGTTAGATAAATAACATTGGGATTATTTGATAGAACAATTGTATCAGCTATCGCTTTAAATCGGTGGTTCGTAACGAAATATCACGCCTGTGATCCACGAAGAGGTGGGCAGAGGAGTGTAGTACACTCCCACGTTTCACCAGTTACGTTCCATACACCGGGCACATATCCAGACTCCGAGCCACTTCTAGAAAAATAAGTTAGAAAAATGCAGTAGTGACAGACTCGGGATTTGCTTCCAGGACCTGTCAATCGGCAATCGCGTTTGCCACAAACACAACCAACAAGGCAGTCAATTGGCAGTAGTGATAATAATTAGTAATATCTTGGGATATTTCGCATACAGTATATTACTAAATTTCACATACTTCATACATATCTTTTATAGATTTATTTATAGCTAGATACAGCAAATATTCGTGATCGTCATGTAAATATTGGTTTTAGACCGAAGTTGAACCCATAACATCTAACGCGGTTGCCGGTTTTCCTAACCGCTTAACCAACGGGCCAGGAGATAGAAGTTCAGCAATAAGGATGGAAGTTAGGAAGGGAAATACGTAAAGAAAAACCATTGTCGTGAAGTGACTAGAAATCAGCGACATACGTATCATCGCGCCTGGAATCCCTGAAGAGGTAGGTTGTAAGCGTGAATGCTGATAAAGAGGTCCTGGGTTCAAATCACGGGTAAGGCACTGTTAGATTTTTCTAAGTTAGATTTCATGCTAGTACTCGGAGTTTATATATGTGACCGGTCGGTGGCAATACACTCACCATTTATTTCTTAGTGGGACGTAAACATAACTGGTAAAACGTGGAAGTGTTCTAATCTCCTCTGCCTACCTCTTCGAGGATTACAGGCATGATGTTACGTTTTATTATCTAGGCGATACCATTAATTGCTTGTTATTCCCTCTTTGATAGTTTTGTTTTCCGCCTCTAGGACGTAAAGTCTCTGCTGAATATAAACAAAGCCATTTTTCTCATCTTAGCTTCGATAATAACATAGTATTATCGAAAGTGGCCCAAAGTGCTAAGAACCTAACACACTTTCAACTTTATAGAATTACTTCTAAAGGTACTCCCAAAAACATATACAATGAATACATACATATATGTATATATTTATATACGTGCATATGTATACACGTGTATAGGATTCAGCGAAAATAGTAACATAAGTTTCGCGCGGACCTCAGTAGATCTACCAGGCTCCCATATCTTGACAGCAATCGCTGAAACAAATCGGCAACATCTGTCTTGTAGAATCCTTTACTCCTGAAGGATAGCCCCAATCTACGTAGCGTGATATGGACTGAAATATTATCGGCATGTGATGACCCACATAGCGATGGTAGTTTGCGATTCAGTGTTACATTTTATCCTAATACTTCTGGGATGTTTTTTTTGTTAATTTTTTTCATATCTACGATGTATTGAAATTGAATTTAATTAGAGCAGCTTGTCGTATAGTTAAAGAATGGAGTCACGAAATTGGATGTGTTTTGTGTGATACAGTAACACCAATGACGCGTTTGGAGTTCTGGAGCGCGTAAAATACGATTGGATTTATGACATATAAATAATTCTGCATTTTGCAGTAAACTGTAGGTAGGTATATAATATATATTAATATACCAGATTTAATAATAATGTTTTGAAACATCAGACACATCAGATCCCAAAGTAAGCATGAAGAGAGCTTTTGTTATGGTAACCAGACAAGACCAGACCAAATTGATATTTTTTACAACCAAACAAAGAAAAAATACTTGTGTTCGTTACATATATACGAGTATTTGTTTTGGGTAGGGATCCCACGACCCCCGATGCATCGGTCAGGTGCAATATCCACTGCATCAACGGGCCATTTAGATTAAAATTTCGCACTTCAGAATCGGGGATTCGAAAATTCAACATGCATCTTGTTTCTCGAAGTCATGAGCATTTTTAACATTTTATTATAACTGGCAATAATAGGAAGTAATGTAACCTATAACTGGAAATAATAGGAAGTATAAGTATATAACCATCATGCCATAGACTTCTCTATATTCTCCTCTATATTGTTTTCCGAGGCGTATACCGTCTCCCAATTGGTACTTTCGTATATGCCTTGTAAATTACCCATGCGTCTTTAACCCTTATTCGCTACGAAAGGTCACCCATATTGAATGTATCTCAGTGTGTTAATTGATGTATGCCCTACAATGCCGCAGAGCTACTTCTAAATCTACGCGCAATTATATGATATTGAGTTGAGTATTTCAATTCATTACTAAACAGATAAGAGAAGTATAGATGATTTTGAACTTTTTTAACTCAACGCACTGCTTCATATATTGTTTACTTTACGTGAATCTGTTTGTAAAATTTCTCTTTCAAAGTCTGTGGCGATTTTTAGCTCATTTTAAATGAAGATGTGTATTCAAAAATAGAGCACAAAGGGGTTGATAATTTTTAAGTAGACATTGATTTTTTATTTTTGTGATTATAAGAACACCGTTCAAGTTTTAAGAACATTAAGAAAATAAATTGATATTGAATTCAGACTATCATACAGATCATCAGCAGATAGATCATAATAATATACTCGTATACATACGTACGATATTAATTTTAAATGCCTAACTTTGAAAAGGGCATTGGGCATGTTTCTATCCAAAAGGGCTTCAATAGGTATTGAAGCGTTATTAACTTTTGCGTTATATATATTTGCTTTTTCGCTGTTACAGATAGATACTCGTATATGACCATTAGTTTTGTATAATATCCTTAGTTTCAACCACAAGCGAGAACATCAGGAGATTTTATTTGCGTTCCAAAATAGACGTCTATCAAATTTATACCTTCTAAATCATAATTATCATCATAAGTCTCTTTATAGTTCTACAGTTGGACATGGTTCTTCTCTCTAAGGAATGCCATTATTGACTTAATATGGGTGCAGATTGGTACACAAATATTGTTGCCATCATTCTCTTTTTCCTTCTGTATAAATACACTTTCTGTCCAAAATTTTAATATCCTAAAAGTATAGATCATTCATCAAATAAAAGCTGTCCAATAAATGCTTACGGTACTGAGTTTCTTTGGAAGGTTTCACTAGTGCGATACAAAACACGTCACCGACTGAACCTCGAGCCTCGATCTCAGCAGGATTTAGTGTCACTGTTGACAAGGGTTTAAGCCAAGGCCATATATTTATGACATTGTTTCGTGGAAAAGGTCGTTTTTTATTGAGTTCGCGAAAGGGTTTTGTGTTCTGTATAGATTTTATTAGTGAACTCAAATGCTGCTGGTGTGTTAATGGCGAATAATAAAGATGTTTTGTGTGAAGGTAACGTAACTTCACGCCTGTAATCCCCAAAGAGGTAAGCAGAGGAATGCAGAACACTCTCACATTTCACTAGTTGCGTTTACGTCCCAATATGGAATAGGTGGTGAGCCTATTGCCATACATCGGGCACATATCCAGACTCCGAACTACTACTAGAAAATCTAAATTAGAACATTTTGTAGTGTTCAACACGGGAATCGAACCCATGACCTCCCGATCGGCAGTCGCACTTGCCACCAACACGACCAACAATGTGTGAAGGTAGGTTTTTATTTTCCTGAATGTTCAGTTAAATAGACAAAGCCTCAAGAATTAAAGGGCATTATTTTAAAATTTGACTGTTTCGATTGTCGTGTTGATTGCAAGCGCAACTGCTGATGGAGAAATCCTGAGTTCAAATCCCGAGTGAAGCACTATTGGATTTTTCTAACATACATTTTGTAGAGTACCTCGGAGCCTGGATATATGGCTGGTGTATGAAAATAGACTCCTCACCTACTTATTTTATACGTGAATCGCGAAACGTGGAGATATACACCACTCCTCTGCCCACCTCTTCGAGAATTGCAGGCTTGATGTATTTACTGCATCTTATTTTTTAAACCCTCTCTCGTATCGTCCCTTCATAGTTAATCCGAATTAAAATTCATACAAGAAGTAAATGCGTGTTTTGTGCAGTATGTAGCAATTTCAGCGACTCACACTTAATAAAGAAGTCATGTTTCCACTATCCATTTACAAGGAAAATTCTTGTTTTTTCCTACGTAAAATAACAGGATTCATTTATAATACCTGCCAGATATATTCACGCTGTTGTAGCTCAAAACTGATGGTAATAAGGTTGAGATTGGTTTGGAAGTTTTTTTGCACGCTAGTCTGGAAGTAGTGCCCTCGAAAGGACGCGTTTGTCTTCCTTCTTATCGCCTCCTAGAACGTGACTAGATGCTCGTAACCACCAACTTTATAATGCAGTTCATAATATACTTATTACTTTGGTATAAGTACCGTTTTCGTTCATTTCAAACGAAGTTGAAATCTTTAACGGTACAAATTTATTTCGTCGCTTCTTGTGGACTTTATACATATAATTTTAAAGGTGATTATGGATTAAATGTAGGGCATAAATAATTTGGTCAATTGAGTGGGTGACCGTTGACGGATGACGACATAGTGAAGCTCTTTCTTCCCTTGTTTCCTTTGTTCTTACTCGATTTAGTTAAACGAAAGCTTGGATTTTGTTTAAGGGTGTGATTGAAATGAATCACTACTAGAACGGAAAGGATTTTCGCACCAGAAATATTGCAGAATGCAGAAAAATAAATGCTAAGGGCGGTTCATAGTTATATAAGGCATTCGAAGATGTATAGGACTGAAATATACAGTTTACGAAGTAAATAAACAGAACAAGAACTTGTATAAGATTTTAAGGAATGGAGCTCATTAATAAACAACCTCAGGTAGGACTAGGCCTATTCTTAATAAATTGTTCATTAAGCATAGTTTTATTCTAACAAAATATCTATTCCGGTCCAGATCATTTGCAAGAATACACTGAATATAACTTTTTAATCTAGTTTTCCCGCTATACACTGATGCACTCTAGTATTATTTGGTTCAGTTGATTAGTCAAGGTCATAGCCATTAAACCAACAGGACCGCTACGGATCTGTTAAAAAAATAATGAGGTAAAGTATGTAATTCTCACAACCATGTATTGATAACTTATATTAATTTGATCTAGGATTATCCTAACTGAACAATGATTGGATAAGTATGAAAAGGATCCTGGGTCTTAACAAACAACCTAAGTCGCGAACGTCTGAATATCTTCCAGTATTTATAGAAAGTATTTTCAATCAACAAGGAGGTAATAAAGAATCAGTTCTAAAAAATATTATGGTCTCATTGAGTTTTGATTAATTCCCACAATAACACCTTCCCCTTTAATTTTTCGGATATTTGTTGATTTAAAGCACATTTGAATTGTTTAATGATACGATGAAACATAATATGGGTATAATGCGGTGCGAATTGGAAGATGAAATTTGCATTTGTGGTAGGAAACATAATGTATAATAATTATAGGGAATTGTTGTATGCGCGAAGCAAACAAAATTTATGAATTCTCCATTTACTTCTCATAAACTATGATTAATGACATTTACGTTTGATACGTTACAATAATCTTAGGATACCTAACATACTGCCATGTAATCCCAAATTAGGTCAGAGTGGTATTCCATGGCCTATGTCCAACTGTGGACTGAGATAGGCTAATAATGATGATGATAACCAAACAGCTGATAAAATTACTTCATTATCATCATCATCATCAGCCTATCTCAGTCCACTGCTGGACATAGATCTCCCCTAAAGAGAGCCACCGCGCCATGTCTTCTTATAAATAATATAAAATAAAATATAAAATTACTCATAAATGATGAATAGTACACAGTTAATTTTGCACCCAAAACAAATACTCCTGCTTGGACTCACAGAAAAATATGGTCCAGAGGGGATTAGAACTCGCAACCTTCGGTCACGGTAGCTGGTCTTAACTGTGAGACCTACGTATTAGTCAATGACATTCTTAAGTGCTGTCTGTTTGCTGCCGTAAAATAACAACTACATAGAAAGTTACTTAATGACATGTATTTTTTGTTATTATTAGTAGAGAAAGACACAGAACACAGGTGAGACCGATAGCATCGATAGCAGTAATTATTGAACAGTTATTGTCTTAATACTGTATTAGTACAACAGCCATAAAATACATCAGTGTAAACTCGAAGTTTCAGAAACGAGATTTCCGTTCAGTTTATACATAAGCTCTTTAAAAAGTCTTAACAACGTTACCCTGGTGCTATTTTGTGTTAAAATTTTAAGTTATAACGTATTATTATATCGCCCGGAGATTATGTCCCGAAATAGCTTTAATGTATGACGCTTAACTAAATTTGAAGTTCATTTTCTAACATAGCAGCGTTGAACGGTTTAACGTTCATGGTTATTTGTATCGACATCAAAGATGTATTTATAATTATTGTTTATATCATAACCCCACTACAAATCCCTTTCGGGGTAGGCACATGCCACTGAGTGCCAACCTCTATTTTTACAACCCTGAGTCATTCCTTCCACTTTCATAAACCACTCTATACACGCAAGCCAGGTTCGAAGCTATCTCACAAATCCATCGGTCAGTATCTGAACTATTTAGTCAAGTTGAATCATTAAGATTCACTTAATGATTCAGTTGTCTATTTATTTATACGTTTATATATTCTTCAGTACGTCGCAGTAGGTATTGTCCCCTATTCGCCGTTCAACATCTGTTACACGAAAAATACATGAAACATAATTTGACCAGCATTTGAATTAAATTATGTCAAAACTTTAATTTGTTGATACATTATACTGACCACTAGTTAAACAATGATTTAGCAAAGATATTGCGTACATATTATTTGTTATAAAGACGTTATTTTCAAAGTAAAAATTATATACTTGAATATTGTTATAGCAGTTTCACTTATCTGAGAAAATTTAATGTCTGTATATGGCGTTGTAATCGCTCATTGCACTACAAATTAAAAGTGATTTTGACTTGTGTATTTATTTGTTTTATTTTGTTGTTATTCCAATACTACTGTTATTTCTCTGCTATAGTGCCCAAACAAGACATCCTCAAAACCGCGATCAGCACTTTTCACGTATTTTACTGCGGCCGCGTAATCAATACGGGTTATGAGTACTTGTCCCTTTGACAGTTTAAGAAAATTCGAAGTAACAATGTCTATGTATTCTATATACGTATGTATTTACTGTATCAGGGTTTGTTTGTACGGGAGTACACGAGGGTTACGTCACCTCATTGTTGCTTATAGCGTCACCTGCGCGGTGAACGGGTGGAGATTATACTTCGAGAGCTTAGTTTATCCTCTTATAGTGTGACGGTATATGCAGTTGCTAAATTAATTTTCACTCTACATTGCATAAACTCCGTTGACTGCCTCGTTGGTGGTGTTGGTTGCAAGCGCGACTGCCGATCAGGAGGTCCTGGGTTCGATTTCCGGGTCGGGCACTATATAGAATTTTTCTAATTTAGATTTTCTAGTACTGGCTCGGAGTCTGGATTTGTGCCTGGTACATGGCAATAGGCTCACCACCTATTCCAAAATAGGACGTAATCGTAACTGGTGAAACGTCGGAGTGTAATACACTCCTTTGCTTATTTCTTCGGGGTAAAAACTGAATGTCTGTACTTAGAAGTGTAAATGATGTAAACGTATTCAACTTCACGTCACGTCATTATTAAAGCGGAAATGTGTCGTCGAGAAATTTCATTACATGTACAATTGTCGACACGGGATCATAATATTAGATTTGACAAAAAACTCCAGATTTTTTTTCACTCCACGTACAAAATTTAATATATTCCAGTATATCATATTTTCACGCAAGAAACGGGACGTCGGATCTGATTACAATATCGAAGGGTGTCAATTTTCGGGGAAAATATATTTATGTTGTATTCGACGGAAATCAACTGTGTTATATGAGTTTAGGGTGCAATTTCTATAAGAGTATGAATTTGTTGAGAATAACATGTACTCGTACACGAAGTTCGTTGTGAAAATGTACTTTTTACCCAATATCATAAAATATTATCATCACCTGTACCTACTTTACACAATGTGTTTCAAAAGGTATTTTTTCTTTCTATTTCAATTTTTGGTAAATCTTGGAATTCAATATTTGCTTTGGTCTAGATACATCGTTATTATTTTTCAAAGGTTTACTTTGAAGGCTTATGTATTAATATCTGTATGTAAGTTTTTATTGCAGCTTCCCACTCTGGCGGTTTGTACTTTAAATGCCGAAAAATATGAAACATTACTTGCTATAGTGGTACAGGAAATCAACGCGAAGAGAAATATATATGTGCTTTAGAATTTAATGTTCTCTATGGCGTGTGAAGTCTGCCTACACACTTAAATATATTGGTGGAAAACGACTTTACACATCTATTATAGAAGACACTCGTACCCAAAAGTGGAAGAATAAAAAGATTGATGATCAGGATAATGATGGTGAACGTAGAAAAGTATGGGTGAAAAAATATAACCTAGGCAAACTCTTTCATTTATCTTTAATAAAATTAAGCATAGAGTCCAATTTCGCTTGCAACTATCTGTTGGTGTGAAAATTTTGTTAACGAGACAGTTAAGATAATGAAATGAAACATTAATCTTGTACGTAAACTCTGTTGAAACTTTACGTACCTACAGTTTGACAGTAGGTAACAGGTATAAGTGAATATTGAAATTGTGAATAACGTAAACGATATATTTGTAAACATTACAAGCCGGTCGTTTTTTAAATTTTAGCCAGGGAATTTGCGTTAAAATATTGTTACACGACAATCGTAACCCGGGAATTTGCGTTAAAATATTGTTAGACGACAATCAGTGCGGGATTACACGGACGATATGGAAATTCGAACCACCTCGAATCCTCTACCTCCCCGTGTATATTTTTCCTCGTTCACATCCTACGATTTAACGTTAACAAAAAAAAATCGTAACATCGTAACATCACGCCTGTTATTCCCGAAGAAGTAGGCAGATGAGTGTAGAACACTCCCACAATTCACCAGTTACGTTTACGTCCCACTATAGAATAGGTGGTGTGCCTATTGCCATGCACCGAAATTCGACCTATCAATATTTCAGAATCACTTTATAGTAAATTACAGACAAGTAACAAATTACCTACCTGTTTATTTCAAGCTGAAAGTACATTTATATTTTAACATAGATCCACTGCACTAAAAACTAGCGGTCGTGGTTTCTGCGGCTTGGGTTGAGTGCGGTTCCTTTTACGCCAAGTGCTACGGTAGCGTTACATTTTATGTTTTTATCTGCTGAGTTTTCGTGCTATTAATTTCATTTGTTATTTTTCTTAACATATACACTACTATACTGTTAGAAATGTAAGTGGAAATAAATGTTCATTTTTCTTTCAATGTCTGAACTAGAAGCTACACAAGCTGCTACACCAATTTTTTTATAAATTTTTTTATTATTCTGTTCTAATACATAATAATATCTTGGCACATCTCCACACACGGCCATCTGATCCCAAAGTAAGCGTCAAGAGAGCTTGTGGTATGGTAACCAGACGGCTGATAAACTACATATATATGTATATATAAATAAATACTTAAATAGATATATTTTTTACACCCAGACACAACAAATACCTGTGCTCATCACACTAATATTTATTCAGGGTGGGAATCGAACCCACGACCCCCTGCAGAACAGTCAGGTTCGCTAGCCATTGCACCAACGGGCCAGTCGAAATGTTGATGACCTGAGCGAGATTCTGGCTTACTTATTGGTAGGATCTATTAATATTATAAGAATAAATTGTCTTGATATATAAATGCCCTCAAGTGAGAGAATCTTGATAAACCAATATTAAGGGTATGATGTTGAGCGGTGCCTATTTGTCACGTGGCGTCGATATCGTTAGCTTGAAAGATGTTGCCTTAAGAATTCGTTATAAACAGCGGGAAATAGCTTTTGTTATTGTTACAACATTGTTTTTAATTTAATTTTGTTCGTAACTTTCACAATTCGAGACGATCATTGGTTTGTTACGCTCAAATTAGAGGAAGAGTTCAAATGTAATATGGAATTGTAATATGGAACTGTAATATTGGAATTGGTTAGTACGAACCATTTGGACTGGAATTACTCGTACAATGCAGCTCTTGGTGTGTGATTGAAATTTTTATTATTAAACTTTTCAGTACTTTCACGCCCCTAGTCTCGGATATGCCTTTTTAGTATTGAAGTCTTTCCTTAAGCGTAATTCAATATATCTTTGTCTGCAACCTATCAAAGTAACATTTATGGGTACGTATTTCTATAGCAGGTCTGTCATTAAACATACAAACACCTCGTTACAGTCTAAGGATTTTTCATTTAAAATCCATTCGATAAAGCTTGAAGACTGTGTAGCTTTAACAACTGCCAAATTTCAATAGCGCTGAATACGCTGTTCTTGCTGAGCGGTAAATTAGATTTGGTGTTAATAGTCAATTAGTAAATATTATAATTAGTAGGTCTCGAATGCCTAAGTCTGTGAATATGCGTATTTACATCTAGGTATTTGTGTCTACAATGCCAATGAAAACAATAGTTATCCTAAATATATTATTATCCAAAAGAAGACAAACGAAATCGTATAAAAATTAATGGTTCGCAACAAAATAACGTTTATCATAAATAATGATCAACAAAAAAGTAATGGAAAGCCTATTCGCATGTAGACTCGCAAACTCGCACAAAGGTCAGAGTATTGTAAATGAAAAGAATCAAAATGATTTAGTACACCCTGTATAAAGCTATGAAATTCAGTACCAATGGCTTGGTGGAGAGATAAAGTTATAACGTCGCTGTTCTTCGTGGACCTTGAATTCGATATTCTGTCGATAGCTCAAAAGTTTTGCTTGTCCGCTACAGACTGTAAGGCGCCACGTTTATATGTTCTATTGTAAATTAATTTTGTGTTCTTTGCGTTTTAAGATTAAACATCATTTCATATTGCCGTCATAATAACAAGTGTAGGAATAGCAAAACTGTAGAGTTATAAAAATACATACTTATCTCACGCCAGGTCCCTTGCGGGATAGGCAGAGAGCACCGAGTG